>JSYV01000889.1:0-14747 GCA_000787455.1 Evansstolkia leycettana | reverse complement strand
CCCCCCCCCTGCTTCGACTCGCACGAGCCTTTCATTGTAAGGTGCGGCAAGTCCAGGTGCATGCCGGAGTGCATAAGCTCAGATGGTGGCAATAACCTCCGTATAGATAATCCGTAATGACTAACTCATTAGCTATCGATGAGCGACTGACTCACTCTCCTCCTGCTTGCTATCGAAGGAATTAACGGGCAAGAACCGAGAGATCCATCAATCTGTTGCTACTTAGGCAATCAGAACCCCCCCCCCTGCAACCACCAGATAATCAATTTGATCCACAGCAGCAATCACAATAATGAAGCAAAGGAGGATGATGGTGATGATGATGAAGAGCGAGTGTACGGCGTATCGATGTCTTGTAATTACCTATTCGAGTCAATACATAACTTACGCCTGGTAATCTCAGAGAGTATCAATACAAGCAGAGGATTTGTCCTTCGGGTAAGATAGGAATCTGTCTTTGTAGGTGCTCGAGTCCCATGTCCGATGCCCAATGCGTGAATGATTCGTCCTGCCCTCTAGCCTAGACTTCTAGAAGCATAACTATAACTCGGGACTAATCAAGGAATCCCTCAACTTTGGAACACCACACAACCTTGCTACGTACTGGAAAGCTTAATTCTTGTCCTCTCCCGATTCCAGCAATAATAATGTGGCACACTGGCAATCGTCTGAAATGCAAACGCCCCCAGACTAAATGCCATGGGTTGTCTGGCCAGAGAGTTGAAGCTTCCAATGTCAGATCTCAGTCGAGAGTATCCAGAATCCAGGATATGCCCTGTGCCTCACGGTGGAGATTCCGCCCCGCCGTCTCTCCCGCCGAAGGATGGCCGGCAGGCCGTTTCTCTTTGCTTGCTGAGCTACTCTGTAGAATGAAGACGGACATCCCACTTCCCATGCACGGAGAAATTGCTCTGCAGGAATATGAGATGGATGCCCTTCACGGATCGTCTAATGGCGAGAATTTGCAGCTATTGTAGATATTCCGGCCTCACGGTTCAAGTGACGAAGAAGTAATATGACGATAACAGACAAAGCTCCAACCTGCATGCTGCTGCAGTAGATTCCGTCTAACACTACTGTAGACCCAGCATGGCAACGGGAGTATTCAGCGGCGTAAATATTAACCAGCGCTTGTTTAAGCTCGTCCGCTAAGGCTTACCCAACCCAAGTACTGCGTACTGTACTGGTCAATTTGCTAAGTCGTGTGTGTCCCCAACTTGGACGCATCGGCCACTGCTCCGCGACGAGCCACTGATCCAGCTGACGGTTGTACAGTAATCAAACGATGCCATCCTCTATTTCTACGTGGGTAAAAGAATATGCTACTCGTGAGGCAACGGCGATCTCTGTCCATGGATAAGAGTTCCATCGGCAGTAGGACCTGCATCGATCCCGAATCGAGTACAGCACATCCCCTTTCAATACCGATACGGTGGAGACAGACTGAACGGACATAGACGGTCATGTACCGCGTGGAGTATTTCCTGTACTGTATGTATAGTATTCTATCGCCCTCGCACTCTGGTCTGCCGCATCGCATCTTTTTCTTCCACTTCCACCGCTTGCTCCGACCGGGGGTTCACGGCTTTTCTTTCTGTCGTCGTTTACAGCAGTTGCAAAGGAATTCATTCTATTCTTACTGTTCCCATTCATCAATGTCCCTTTTGCTGCCTCTCTGCACTCAACCACATCACGGCCTCATTATTTCCTCTCTGCCCTCCTGGCTGAATCCTCTTTTCTTTCTCCCCATCGCACTTCGTCTAGACTGTCCTGGAGGGAGGGCCCAGCTTTCATCATTGATTCCCTCACAATTACCACGGCCCCGATCGGCATCACCACCACCCATTATTTTCTAGTCTTACCAGACTGAATCCATCCATCCACTAACCATCCCACCCGCCCCGCGGTCTCCTGCATTCTTCTCGGTTTTGCCAGCTATCTCCTGCTTAGGGAAGCCATACGATCACGGTCGCTGTCGCTGTCGCTGCCACAGCACAGCACCAGCCCTCGCGCGCTCACACACGGGATTATGTCGGGGATGAACAATGGAGGGCGTGGGGGAGCGCAAGCGACTCGAGCGTCTGCTTCTTCCTCGTTTATCTTCCCGGCTGTAGACACGGCCATGTCGTCGTCCTCCTCCTCCGATAATCAACATCCGTCTTCTTCATCCCATCAAATGGCCGACCCGTCGTCCTCGTCGTCCAGATCGTCCAGACTCTACCATTCTTCCCAACTGTCCGATGACTTTTCCCTAGATTCCCCCATCAGCCCGTCCGACCAACGCCCCCCCACGCGAGCCAAATTCGATCGATCTCTCCATGACGCTGTCATCGGCGAGGACTTGCTCCAAGAACCCCTCTTCCCGGAGTGGAGGAGCGGTGCGCCCCGGAGTGGCATTGAGAGCCCGGATGAGTTGCAGAAGAAGGATCCCTTGGCCACCCAGATATGGAAGCTCTATACTCGGACCAAAGCGCAATTGCCCAATCAGGAGCGCATGGAGAATTTGACCTGGCGCATGATGGCCATGAGTCTCAAGCGGAAGGAACGAGAACGTGTCCAGCAGCAAGCTCGGTATGTGTTTTTTGTTTTTTCTTGGAGAACCTCACTCGGTGAAATTCTCCTCCCGTCACCTGTCGATCACTCGACAAAAGTGTGCCATTCCATTGGCAGTTGGGGCGTTGAGGGCATCTTTTCGTGACTTTTACTTGCTCTCTCTCTCTCGCATCCGTCGGAAAAAATGTTGCTGATCCCGTACAACCATGCAGTCGATCCGAAATGAAGAAGGACTGTTCGGCACCCAGTGGAATCGCCCAGCTGCGCAAATCGGACCAGACGACCGCGACAGCTTCGTCTCGCCAACCGTCTACGACGGATGGCTCGACGTCCGACCCGATGAACCTTGACGATTACATTGTTCCGATCGAGTCGCCGGCCGAGATGACCATGCCCCCTCCCACCGAGCCGATATCCACTTCAACCAACGCGGTGGCATCCGCCATTCCCATCAAGTCTCGCAAGGATCAGGTCGCCGAGTCGCATGTGCCGGCGTCGTTTCCTCATCCGCCTCAGGATCTGCGTACGAATAGCGAGTTCGGCTACGTCCAGCGTCGGGTACGCAAGACGAGCATCGACGAGCGCCAGCTCTTCGCCAATAGCTTGGGTCAGACCCGCAAACGTCCCGCCGAATCGTCACCGCAGGTGCCGCCCGTGTCCAACTCAGCGCTGGCGAATGATCCCAACATGTCCGTGGGACTGTCCGATTACACCCTGGACCATCCCTCGACCACATTCACCGTCAGCAACCACACTTCCCCCCATGTGCCCTTCGGGCTCGACACCTTCGGCCTGAACGAGGATCCGATCCTCACGTCGGCGGGACCGTATCAGCAGAGTTTGACTTTGTCGCCCAACGACTCCCCCCTGGCCTCGGCCAATCCTTTTGCAAACGTGTATTCCCAGACGCCCATGGGATCTTCACTCAATTCTACCGAATTCTTCTCCCCGCCGCCCTCGGGTTATCAATCGACCGCATCCACCCCGCAACCGGTATACGATGGAGAGCATTCCATGTACTTTGATCAGCCAGGCATCGACGCCCGCACGCAGCGGCTCATTCCCAACTACATCTCCCACCGGACGTCGAATCTCTCAGCGTCCTTGCAGCCCCGGTACATGTTCAACGCAAACAACGAGAATGCTTTTGGCGGCGTCAGCGGACCACCGTCGGCGGTGAACTCGTCCGGTTTCACGTTGGGTCAGCAGCAACACGTGGATCCGTCGCAGGTGCTAGGTCAGAATGACTTCGCGACCACCACGGCAGCCTCTCAGCCCAGCATGAATTTCACTAGCGGTGACCATAGCATGTTCACCTTTGGCGGTGATTCCGACAACGATGATGAAGAAATGAACCCCTTTGCCGACCAGGGCCTGGCGATGGCGAACGATTTCCAATCCATCGATGATGTGACGAGTGATCTGAATGCCGGGTTGCAGTGGGACGCGCAGCTTTCTGCTGGCCAGTTCGGCAGCTCTCTGCCCGGCTTTGGCGGCCATCATCGCAAGCATGTCACGATTGGATCGGCCGACATGATGGATGCCTCTCGTGACTGGAATACGTCGGGCGGCAGCCTTGGTCGCACGCATGGGTCTGCGGCGTCGGTCAGTGAGGTCCGTAACCGCGAGCAAGACCCGCGTCGTCAAAAGATTGCTCGCACGACATCCACGCCCAATACCAGCCAGCTTTTGCGTCAGAGTATGAACAACCAGTCGCACACTTCTCCCAACACCCCTCCAGAGAGTGCTCTCAGCAGTGCCGCGCCATCCCGACCGGCCAGCCCCGGTGGTTCGAAAAACGGTGATGGGAACAACGGGCCAACCACCTGCACCAATTGCTTCACGCAGACCACTCCGCTGTGGCGGCGTAATCCCGAAGGCCAGCCGCTTTGCAATGCCTGTGGGCTGTTCTTGAAGCTGCACGGCGTTGTCCGCCCTCTATCACTCAAGACCGATGTCATCAAGAAGCGGAATCGCAGCAGCGCCAACAGCTTGGCCGTCGGTGTTTCCTCGCGCGCAGCCAAGAAAACGGCGCGCAAGAACGCCATCCAGCAGACATCGACCATCACTCCTTCATCGAGTCGGGCGCAAAGTGGAACAGCATCGGAATCTCCTCCCTCCATCCAGAGCTCCGGGACATTGACGGCCGGTAGCACACCTGGCACTTACCAGGGTGGTTCCAAGAACGGTGTCGTACCCATTGCAGCGGCACCTCCCAAGCCAAGCCCGACAGCTGCTGTCAATCTGGCCCGGGGTCCCGTCCAGGTCGCTCCTAAGCGCCAGCGGCGTCTCGAGAGGGCCGGAACTGGGCAAGATCAGGATAACGCGGACGGCGTGGGCAAGTCCAGCGCACCGGCGGGTCGGTCCAAGGTCGTGCCTTTGGCACCTGCCATGCCTCCTGCGGCCCTCAACCCTGCCAACCACAGTATCGCTGGTGGCCAGGGTGCGAGCCAAGAATGGGAGTGGCTGACGATGAGTTTGTAATCATCCGATATTTGGATGCCAGTCACCAAGACATTCTGCTCTTCTTATCGACTTTTTTTTCTTTGTCTTTTTCCCTTTTTTTACGTGCGATGCGACCCTTAATAGACTTGACGAAACAATCTCAAATCCAGACGGTGGCGTAGTTCTTCCCCTTTAGATTGCGAAGGATCCAGAGGTTTTTCATGGGATGCCGGCCATACCGCTGTTGCTTTACATGACGGGAATGTGATCAGGGGATATTTTAATGCTACGAAGAACCATTCAGACACTTCTTTTTCTCTTCCGCCCGATCGATCGGTATGAAAGCGAAGAGCAGAAACGTGAAGAAAGTGGCGCGAGTGGGTTTGGGATGTCTTCCATTCTATATGCCGGCTGGTCCTGTGCTTTCCAATGGTTTGCTATGACTGATATGAGCCAACAATGCTGTTGTCTTGTCTCGAACTCTGTTCGCCATGATTGGATCGTCTTCTGAACGGTCTCGCTTTCCTTAACACGACCTACAACTTTACTCTCGATCTATCTCGATCAATGATTCGGCGACTCCTCGACGCCTTGTCACTTGTTCTCCGGCCAATCTCGCAACCGTTGCGGGACTACATACACTTGTCTTTTGTTTTGTTTTTTTTTGTTTTTTTTGTTTTTTTTTGCGTTGCTGGATTTGATGTCGTGTTTAATGATTTGATTTTGATTGATACAATCGCGTCTGTTCCGGACCCCCAGCCCTTTTTGTGTTTCGTGTCTTATGCGTTGATTTTCTCGTTTTATGTTTTTCCCGGTGTTGAATCGTCGGGCTGGGAGCCGGGCAGAAGTGCGCATCTCCTTGCTTGATCTCTGATGATGTTATTGCGATTATCTGTTGTCTTCCCTGGCCGACTTGGACTTCTATGTCGGAGGGGTGGTATCTTTGCCTTAAAAGGTCACTTGTATGAGCTGAGAGTAACATAATGAGGAGCATCATTTACCCGTTCATTATCTTTGAACAGCTTCGAGAATACACGATTTGCGTTCATACACGGTGCCTGCGTAGTTTATTGGATGATCTAAGTCTATTTGTGTATGACACGGGCTCATTACACTGGTCACTCTTCTTGTGGAGGAGGGCTTTAGACATATATACATCTCATTTGATATGATCCTGATATATAAGGTACCAATTCTTGACATCAGAGTGATGGGCATTGCAGATGGACACGAGATGACATCAGGATAACCGCATTGAGCAGCGACTGATCAGTTCGGGATGCAGGGAAAACTCCCTCGATATCAGATGGATTGAATCTGTTTTTATAGGCTTGACTGCATATGGATTCCTGGTGGTATGACCTCTGCAGAATTTCAGATAAGACTCCCACAGCCATCGAGAATGGAGCCATTTCGCGCACTGCCAGCTGCTTCAGCATCAGAGAAGCCTACATAGACCGAACCATCAGCAGAGACAGAAACGTAATTCAGACGCATAAATGTTGTAAGACTCGGGACACTGGACCAGGACCATGGCTACAATGGACTGATCTTCCTGCTTCTTCTTTTTCCTCTCATTCAAGACGAGTCAATTTACCTCGTTTTTTTCTCCATCACTATCTTCACGGTTGATCTTCGAACCCGCAAGAACAAGTGGTAGAGCAGAGACCCAGCTCTCCATTTTTCTCAAAAAGGCAATCCAAGCCAAACCGATATCTCAGACGGAAAGAGCCGTAATAATAACTTGCCATATCTGCCTGCAATATGTCTGGGATGACGGTATCTCTCTCCCCTTCCTCAATCATTGTCCTGGCGCCGCATTTCATTTGGATCTGGTATTCTCCCTTGGGCGACAACATGATCCATGCGATAGGATCTTCACCAGTAGCTGCTTACCTGGCATGTTGTTTCACTCGGGAGCTTTCGTTTTGAAACCGTTCGCCAGTGTCGAGTATAGCTGGCCAGTATGCTAATATCATGTTTTTTCATGGACAGGGAGATGAGAATCAGGCTTCCCCTGAGGGTAAGTGCGATTATATGTCGTTGCTGCTCTGTCTCCGTTTCTGTCTTCTTCGGGGGGTCGATTGATAATCGATCATGCGCACCTCCGTGGATTCCAACTGATATCGAAGAATAGAGGCATCCGACCCCATCACTCCGGCATGGCACAATGAAGATAAAGTCTACTCTCGAGCCAAAGAATCCGCCAGCAGTGTAGCTGAGAAAGTGGCCGCCGTGATGCAGCCGGGTATGTATACCCCACATGGCGACCTGCCTTGCTATCTACCTGGAATGTACCTTCTTGGTTGAACAAAACCATACGATTTATAACAACCCATGCCATCACACAGGAGACACCCAATCCACCGCTCGTCGTATGTCAGACACACCCGGTGGAACGCAGGCTTCGCGGGATTGGAAGTCCGAGTCGGATCAGGATGAGCAGAAGAACACGACGATGCTGCGGTCTGCGCAGGAAATTGTCGCGAAGGCGTTAGGGGGCGGTTCGCGCGGTAAGTTGACAAGAGATTGACTGAAACGAATTGATGGACCATGTTGAGTCTGACTGCATGCTCGGTATAATACTAGGAGGCACTGGTTAGGCGAGTCGTGCCAGGGACTCTGCTTCATACCTTTGCATATGGTTCACCATGCCAAATGCCATTTGGCGAAGACGGATGGAAGCATCTTCTCCAGTTATCAGATTGGGCTGTCATGAGTATACTAGCACCCAGAACCATAGTCAATGTTATGTTGGGCCTTCTCAGGCGCGGTCACTTTATTCTCCATGGTTGATCTGTATTGCTGACCTCAACTCTTCCTGATAACTGCCACTCTGGGTGCCCTGAGCTGAACAATTGCAGAGCAACCAGCTTTCCACGTGGTTGCAAGTAGCAATAATAGACAATTGTCGAATGTCGGTGTCACTCCTCAGCACTTACCACCGGGATAATGCTGCATGAGGCATAGCAACTCCCAATCTCCACCAGAGAATCTTCACGCACAGTCGGGATCGACAGCTACTGGATGGAGTATATAAATCTGCCGGCGGTTTTTTGTTTTAGGGTCCACTAGCAGCACCTGCCTGCTCCAGGACTGGAAGTCTGCAAGATGATGGCCCTCTTTCTCCGCGTTTCTTCGATTGCGCCAGCGTAGTGATCTGCATGTGGGGGAGTGTGGAGGAGTCGTTCAACTCCGGATAAGAGGAGTGAAACCTCTGCTTGAGATCGCATACAGTAATCATATACAGGATCAATCGCTCCCCACTGGGGCTCCGCGGCTGGTACTCCGCATTTTGCGTGGGTTTTGCTCCTACACGGACAGCTGGCACAGCATGTCAAGGTGCCAGTGGACTGCGACTTCCGAAGCCCAAAAAGCACGTCAGAGAAGAAAATGGGCAAACTCCGTAGGGATCGTGAGGATTTCGCCTTGACGAGATGCTCTGCAATGCGACAAGATAAAAGGGACCCATTTTCCCCCCTCCTCCTCCTCATGGAGACGAAATGAAGAGGGGCTGCAAGAAACCAGTTGTATACACACAAACGGTTCTCAATTGATCCCTGTGGCGATCGTATATACTACGTTCTGCAACACGATGAAGTTCCTTGCTCTTCTCGGCCTTTTGGCCATAGCATCAGTTGTCTGTGGTGATGACAACAATGTCACAGCGACGGTCAACTTGGCCGTCTCCAAAGGCAATCCGCAGCATTTGGCGGCAGGCTTCATCTACGGTATTCCTGACATCCCAGACCATGTCCCTGACCATTGGTACACCGACATGGGATTCCGATACGGCCGGGCTGGTGGTGCGCAACTCGGAGCACCCGCGCGCGGTTGGATCTGGGGCCTGGAGGAGTACCGTGGGCGACTCAATTCTACCCTGTCCAACTACAACACCTGCCGCAAGTACGGAGCGGACTTTATCCTGCTGCCTCACGACGTCTGGGGCACGGATCATGCCAATTCGTCGACCGTGTGGCCGGGCGACAATGGCGACTGGTCCGACTATGATCTCTTCATCAAGGCTCTGATGGCGGACCTCAAAGCCAACAACGCCTTGCACGGCCTGGTCTGGGATATTTGGAATGAGCCTGACATCTCGATCTTCTGGCAGCGGTCCCAGCAGCAGTGGATTGACCTGTACATTCGTACACATAAGCTTCTGCGGTAAGTGTTTTCTCTGATGATTTCGACTTGTAGTTTCGATGCTTGACGGATCCACTGATTCTACGCTTTCTTCGCCCAGCTCCGACCCTGCGTTCGATCATGTCCAGATCTCCGGTCCAACGTTGGCGTGGAGACCTCTATCCGACAACACCTGGTGGACCAACTGGCTGGAGCAAATCGCCGGCAACGACACCGTCCCCGACCAATACGCCTACCATCTAGAAGGCGACACCACAGCCTGGGACAACGACCTACAGAACACCAACGGCACTTTGACGGCCCTGCTCGAGACGTACGGCCTGCCGCAGCGCCAGATCAACATCAACGAGTACGCCAATTTCGGCGAGCAGGTACCCGCCGGCGCTGCGTGGTGGATTTCCCGCCTGGAGCGGTACGGCGCGCTAGGCCTCCGCGGCAACTGGCAGGGAGGGCTGACACTGCACGACCTGTTCGCGAATCTCCTGACCAAGAAGTCCAATCCGTTCGACTACTACGCCACGGACTATGTCTCTGCGCCGGAGTACCAGGTGTACAGGTACTACCACCTGAACATGACGGGCAAGCGTGTCGAGACGACCGGTTCCGCGGACAGGTTGTTCGACGTGTACGCGACCGTCGACCACGACACGGTGCGGATTCTGTCCGGCGCGCGCATCACCGAGGGAACCTGGTTCATCACCGTCGATAAGATGAGCGCCGTGGGTCTGCCTGAGCAGGGGACCGTCGACATCCAGACGTGGGGATTTCCGGGCTCGTCTGTGTGGGAGGAGGTGGATGCGCCGAGTGACCGGGGGGTTGTTGCGCACACGTACTCGGACGATACGTTGATGTTCCCGGTGTATCAGACTGATAATACCACTGCTTGGGCGTTTGAGTTCAGCAGGAGGAAGTAAGTGAGTAAGTGAGCGTAGTGAGGAGAAGGAAAAGAGAGAGAGAAGTGGTATGCGGTAAATAATGGAGTTTGAAGAAAGTATAAATAACTATGTGCCTCTGATTGATATCTTTGATCTCACGGACGGCCAGTACCGCGTTGTATATATGGAGATCTTGAATCTTGATATTGCGAAAAAGAAGGTTGAAACGCTTTATGATATACATACATATATATATTGGTAGAGTCTGCATCAGCATAACTCTGTTATGAGATATATAAGATCAATCAATTCAATTGCCCCTACAATTGATTCTACTCAGCCAAGTGGCCCTGAACAACATCTCCAGAGACGGCCATTAGATTTCCGGCGAGGTACTTACAATATCGCTATGGCGAACATGCCTCCCAATGTCTACCAACGACCCGAGGATTCATTTCATTGGCAAGACTAAATCTGTATATTGGCAAAAAAGACTTCCACTGCCTAGCTTCTGGAGTTCTATCTATCTCAGTAACTAGGGAGCGAAGAGGAAAAGAATTCACCACCACAACGTATCCGGACAAGGAAGAGACTAGATCGTTGCTTCGATCTCCGGAGAGAGAGAGCTTTCATTATGATTACCTCCCAGCGATACACTGGCTAGCCCTGTTCCGGACCACCCTCTGGCAACACTGAAAGAACCACGACGGAATCAGGCAGTTTCCTTCTCCAAGACTTCGGTCACATGGCCATCGTGGATGACAAGCTCGTCTCTCTTCAGGGAAGCCTTGACGGGATTCTTGGACTGGAAGATGGCGGTCAATTCCTCCAGGGTGCGCTTGCTGGTCTCGACGAAGAGGAAGTAGATGATGATCACTTCAAAGATATCCCAGAAAACGAAGAGGAAGTAGTACTTCCATCCGGCGCCGGTGAAAGCGATACCGGTGACAAAGGTGTTGTAGAAGCCGGCGATGTTGACGAAGAACTGCAAGTCCAGAGAGAGTCAGTATCGTAATCGAAAGAATGGGAACTACTCGAAGGACATACGTTGTAGACACCCATGCCCTTGGCGCGCGATTCGTAGCGCAGGGATTCGACCGGGTACATGGCCTGGTTCGGCGTCCAACCGGCCGAGATGACGAAGCCGAAGATGAAGATCATCGCAATCTGCGCTCTGGCGGTGACTGCGCTCTTGGCAATGTATGTCCCGTCCGGCTGCTTGACGACGTTCGTGGCGTTCAGGGCAAGGACAATGATGAAGAGGACCACGACGATGGAAGTGGAGGTCAGCAACTGGGTACGACGACCGATGCGATCGGTGATGAGGGCGCCGGTGATGGCGCCGATCAGCGAGCAGACGTTCTGCAAGCCCTGGAGCAGCAGTTGGGTGCTGTTGTTGGTGACACCGGCACCCGCCAGCATCTGAGGATAGTAGTACGAGACGGGACCGTTGCCACTCCATTGACCGAAGAAAGCTGTCATTCATTCCTTCATTAGCAGCTGGCGCAAACTCGGATCGCATCGACGGCCCGGGCCGAGGTTACATACCCATGAAGATGACGAGCATCGAGCGGTAGCGGGTCTCGCGCGAGTTGAACAACTCCCTGTAATCCCACCAGCGCTTGTCGGAGCCGGTCTTGGAGATATCTTCCAGCATTTCGCGGTACTCGAGTTGGACGATGGGGGAGTTGCGGTCGCCCTCGCCATGGTATTCGGCCAGGACATTGAGAGCTTCTTCGTGCTTATCCTGAGACATCAGCCAACGGGGAGACTAGCGAAGATTCGTTAGCGAGGATCGTTCTCCGTCACGACGACCGGGACAAGCTTGCCTCGGGAAGGAAGAAGCAGAAGAGCAGAACCAGTCCAGAGAAGACCATCTGAAGCCAGATGGGGATTCTCCAGCTCATGGTTCCCTGGATGCGCTCGGTTCTCCAGGGGATAAAGGTTCCGGGAATACCACCACCGAACCAGAGCACGTTGTACAGACCAGTCATGGCACCACGAAAGGCCGGGTGTGCCATTTCCGACACGTACGAAGGACCAGCGGTGGCTGAGGTGGCCACGCCAAAGCCCAAGAGGAAACGTCCACCCATGAAGCCTCCCAAGTTGTGGCAGGTGGCCTGGATGATGGTGCCGATGATGATGAAGGCCGCACCAATTGCCATCCCCACACGACGTCCTGGGGGGTTCAATTTTAGCGTCATACGAGTCTCAAAGAATCCAGCGCGCAGAGAACCAGGGCATACCTCTGAAATCGGTAAAAGGACCCGCAAAGAACGAGCCGACGATGTTGCCAATGGTGTAAATGGCATACACAATGCCAGTGGACGGAGTACCGGCGTTCGGGTCGAAGCCGAAATATTCACGGTACTGTTTGTAGCTGTTGATGGAGCCCATCAGGGATCCATCGTAACCGTTGATACAAGAGTTGAGAGTGGCCACGGCAATGCAGAGATAGAGCTAGATTGTCGAGGATTAGCGACAGCGAATCCATCCACAGTCGCACGGCAGCGAGATGCACGAACCTTGAACATGCGCCAGGTCAAGAGTTTGGGTTTCTGCTCATAGGTCGCCGCAGCCAAAGCGGCATTGCTCACACCCCGAATCTGAGTATCATCGTGCTGTTGATCGGCGTGGGTCACACTGGGACCTTCTTTGTCGGCCATGATGAATCGGAAAAAGTAAGGACGGTCCTCTTGCCTCTTCTCTGGCGAAAACTTCAAACGGTAGTAACGGAGACTTGGACCACAAGAGGAAGGGAATTGTCCACACTAAGAAGCCCTCGAAGATCAGAAAGAGAGGAAAGAAAATTTTGGACCTGGACGAGGGGGGGGCCGATCGAGGCCTTGATATAGACCTGGGGAAATCGTATGGGGAATAGACACTAGCAGCTGCACCAGGCTGCGAATGACAAGCGACAATGCCAGCCGTCTCGAGGTGTACGAGTACACATGGTCTGATCTTTGCTTGATGGCAAGCTCCAGACTGCCGAGTCGAGCCAGCTGCAAGGTCCAGCGTTCTCGATGGTCAAGCTATACAGGCACCTGCAACCCCCGGCCAAGCGAACTGTCCGAGCGCCCACCGTGGGGCGACCAGACAGCTTCGCATTGCCAAAAACCCCAGAAGGTCGAAACGAGTTAGTTTCCGCGGCGCATTGTCTGGAGATTGGAGAGAGGCTGTCACGAGTGGCGTCGCGTCAGGAGCAGTTCCGAAATCTCATTCGGACCGGGCGGTGGTTTGGCCACAGAAAGAAGAGCAAATGTCCGCTGTCCGGTTTGAGAACGGACCGCAGGCTCCGTGTCCGAAACGGTCAAAGGCGATGGGCAACGGTCTTCAACGCTTTCGTGTGGGAACCCTCGCGCCTCGTCCAATGAGCCGAAGCGGGTGCGGCGTCTTATTTAATTGCATCCTCATCCTTGAGGGAGTTTCTCTTTGTGGCAGCTGTTAGCCTGTTTCTTTTCTGCTCGACTCTCCGGGCCCATACGGAAGCCTTCGGTGTTCAGCCTCGGTGGAGAGAGTGGCCAAAATGCGGAGAGTCAGCATTTCGTTTCCCTCTTTCTCTGCCGGATCCTCCTTCACTTGAACTGGAATTCTTCTTCTTTCTTTTCACAAAAGTGACGACCTCTTCGGCTCCACAGTGATCGAGAGGTGCCGCCATCCAGCAACCAGATGAAGAACGCAGACCGCTTGCAATCCAGACAGTACTCCATAATTACTGAATAACAAGCCGAATGCTCCGAGGATTGATTTGGTCGGCAACCGGACCGTGAGCCCGACTGGGATGGGTGAGGCCCTCCGCATGCTCCGTGTCCAACACAGCGGGCAAAAGCTAACTCGAGGTCATTCCTGCTGATTCTAGCCAGGGTCTGTATGGACGGAGGAGTTTGAATCTGTTCCCGATCTGATTTGATATGTACCAACGTTGTAACGTAATCTATAACCTAGTCGGACAAATGGCCTAGTCGGACACTTCCCCACCATCATACAGCTTCACAGTCAAATTTCACCACAACTATATAGAGAAATCATCTAATTACATTAAGAACTATTTCTTGTACGCTGGGAGCATGTACGGGCAGTATGCCCAACTGTTCCACATATACTGCACTGACGTGCAGCACGTTTTTGTGGTCTTTCCTCAGTAACCTCAACCACCCTACTCTCCTCTTCATTAGCTCTTCGTACACGATCTATCCCTTCTTCAATAGTTAAAGCATCTTCCTGTCCTATATATGTACGGCGCCTCTCTTGCTTTCTCTTTTGCTTCTCATTTGCAGCCTTCAGTGCCCTGTTTTCTGCTGCCAGAATGGCAGCACTGTGCATGGCCATACAACATCCCTTGATCAGCTGATTCAGAGCTCGATTGGTCGGACTGGATGGACCCTGCATGCACTGCTGCATATATCCCTTGACCTTCTCAGCCTGGAGCTCCACTTGGCGTATATTATGTGGTGTGGCCGTGACCCAAGAGGCTTGGGAACTATGGGAGGTTCCTGGGGGGGTTGGTGTACACATCTGGGTGTTGAGACGTGAAAGAACCTGCTCTGGATCATATGGAACTAATCCAGTAGCTCTGAACCCACTCTGGATGTTTCTTTCACTCAGGGCTGCTGTACGAATTAAAGAATATATGGTTAAGAACTCATCCTTGTCAATGTGGTTGATGCCAAGCACCATACTCTTCTGAACATGTTGTCCATATGCTTGCTTCAAGGGGGAGAAACAGCC
>JSYV01000886.1:0-118253 GCA_000787455.1 Evansstolkia leycettana | reverse complement strand
TCCACCCCCTCCAGGTGCAAAGGGTATCGCACCCCCTCCACCACCACCACCTCCTCCGCCACCTCCAGGGTTTGCTGGCGGTATACCTCCACCACCACCTCCTCCTCCCCCAGGAGCATTTGGGGCCCCTCCTCCACCTCCGCCAGGTGCTGCCTTGCCCGGAAGCTGGCGCGCCAACTATTTGGCCTCGCAAAATCCAACTTCTATACCAGGAGTGATTATGCCATCCATTCGGCCTAAAAAGAAACTCAAGGCACTTCATTGGGATAAGGTTGATACGCCTCAAGTGACCGTTTGGGCTACACATGCCCCTACGCCACAGGCCAAGGAGGAGAAATACACCGAATTGGCGAAGAAGGGAGTACTGGACGAAGTTGAGCGGCTATTCATGGCGAAAGAGACGAAGATTTTCGGCGGCAATGCGGCAGCGAAACAGCGCAAAGACAAGAAGCAAATCATTTCGAACGATCTGTCGAAGAACTTCCAGATCGCCATGGCCAAGTTCTCCCAGCTTTCTGCGGAAGAGGTTACACGAATGATCATTCATTGCGATCCGGAAATCTTAGATAATATGGTGGTCATGGAGTTCCTGCAAAAGGAAGATCTATGCACGATCCCTGAAAATGTTGCCAAGCTGATGGCGCCATATAGCAAGGATTGGACGGGTCCGGATGCTGCTACTTCGGAGCGTGAGCAAGATCCCAACGAACTCACTCGTGAGGATCAGATTTACCTTTACACTGCTTTCGAATTGAACCACTACTGGAAGGCGAGAATGCGCGCGCTTGCCCTGACGCGCTCTTTCGAGCCTGATTACGAACATATTTCCGGCAAGCTTCAGCAAGTCGTGAAAGTCAGCGAGTCCTTGAGAGACTCGGTCTCCCTGATGAATGTTCTGGGCCTGATCTTAGATATCGGTAATTTCATGAACGATGCAAACAAACAAGCCCAGGGATTCAAGTTGAGCTCTCTTGCCCGTCTGGGCATGGTCAAGGACGACAAGAACGAGACCACTTTTGCAGATCTTGTCGAACGTATAGTTCGGAATCAATACCCAGAGTGGGAGGGCTTCGTGGACGAGATCAGTGGCGTCATTAGTCTTCAGAAGCTCAATGTTGATCAGCTGCGCACCGATGCCAAGAAATACATTGACAACATCAAGAACGTTCAGGCAAGCTTGGATGCCGGTAATCTAAGCGACCCCAAGAAGTTCCATCCGCAGGACCGTGTCAGCCAAGTTGTCCAACGCAGTATGAAGGATGCTCGACGGAAAGCTGAGCAAATGCAGCTCTACCTGGACGAAATGGTCAAGAGCTATGACGATATCATGACTTTCTATGGAGAGGACAACACAGACGAGAATGCTCGCCGCGATTTCTTCTCAAAATTGGCGTCATTCTTGCAAGAATGGAAGGTACGTTGCATTATTCTTAACAAACAACTATATCTGTGGGTCTTGGCTAAGTCACTCGTGATCGACAGAAATCGAAGGAAAAGAACATTGCTCTCGAAGAAGCCAGGAAACGGACAGAAGCATCATTAGCCCGCAAACGCATCAATCCCGCACTTGCGAATGGTGCCGGTTCGGGTGTGGACACGCCCAGTTCGCCTGCCACGAGTGGTGCTATGGACTCTCTACTGGAGAAACTACGAGCTGCAGCCCCTCAAGCCAGAGATCAACGGGACCGTCGTCGTCGTGCGAGACTAAAGGAAAGGCACCAGATCCGTGTGGCTTCGGGACAAAAGATGCCCGATCTCCCTGGAGTTGGAAACCCGGAGCGTGGAAATGATAACGAAGCAAATGATGGCAGCGCAACAGAATCAAATCTGCTCAGTCCGAATAGCCAGGACGAGGACGCAAGCAACGCCAACAAAGAGTCTCAAGTATCAGAAAGTGAAGATGTCGCAGACCGTGCCGCTAGCATGCTACAGGGCCTGAGAAACAACATGGAAATGGATGGTGAGCGCTTGAGAAGAAGAAGAGAAAGCGCTGAAGAAGAACGTCGTAATCGCAGATTGAGACGACGTAATGGGGCAACGAGCGGAAGCAAAGACAGTGCTGATGGCTCCGCCACTCTGACTCCTGTGAAGGAACCGGCATCCCCTGCTCAGACCGAGGCGACCGAGCAGGATAACCAGGCTCTCTCTACTCCTAAGAACGAGGAAGAGTCCTCTTTACAGCAACCGCTGACACCAGTAACACCGTCTATTGTGGTATCGCCAACCGCTGATCAACATGACCCACCGCAAGGGGAAGAACCCGCCGAGGGTTCTTCGCCGACAAAGCCTATCGAGCTGTCGGAGTGATGTATAGGTTTAGACCTCACTTGAATCTTTTTTAATATAATGTTTGATACGTCGGAAAACCTCTCTACAACTTTTGTTGTTTAGTAATTCTCCCTCCACTTGCTTTCATCAGCATCATTGACTGTGTCCGAAATCATGACTTGTCTGCTTTTGTTTCATCTTTGTGGATCTTGAACTTGTCGAAGACGAACAGCTCGCAAGCATCTCGTCTTTCTTCATCATCAACTGTCGCCCTATTTCAAGCACAGCGTCTCGCATGCAGCTGCTCTTACTGTACATAATACTGCCTCCCTTTTCCGTTCTTTTTCATCTTCATCTTCTTCTTCCTCTTCTTCCTCCTCTTTTTTTCCCCTTGTTCTCTCTCTCTTTTTGTGCCCCTTGGCTCGGTGGCAGTATGTCGCGTTTCCAGGTTCCCATTTCATTTCCCCTTAGCCATGTGATGCATTCTGTTAGAGTGATTGAACATCCTGTCGAAGTGGCATACATCCATGCATCCTTCGAAATGCTGGCACGACGAAGACACGCTCTCCTTGTATTTCCTGATTTCTTTGCATCTAATGAAAGCCTTGGGCATATTTTCATGTCTGCTTCATACAGCCTGTACGGTTCAATGTATCTTCTACTGGCTGTATCTGAAGACTAGCAGTCACTGTGTAATCCCATCTTTTGACTTTTACCCGTCAATCCTGCCATATTTTTATCAATAGCCAATATTGCTCTTAAGAGGCACAGAACGGAAGGGCCGAATTTGAGGTGCTTACAAGATTGTTCGATTATGAATCCACAATGTCAACAATGGATATCCTGATTCGAATTGGGACAAGACTCAGTATCGGCTCTCTTCTCTGCAGACCCAGTTACCAGTAGGCTCCCACCCCCTTCCAATCAACCTCCAAGAGCTTCTCAACGCCATTCCGCTCACACCAGGATATTCTCAAACTGACTGGCTCGCGTCCTGACGAGTTTGTCTAGCGACTGGTATATTTTTCTCATCTCTCCAGCCTGGAATCTTGAAGCCCGTGAAGAGGTAAATACAGACAACAGAATACTCCATGAGCAATACCATCAACAAGAAAGGAACAATTGGCCCGTTGAGGTCATTCCATTTCGGGTTGGATGGTTGGAAGACAGAAAGAAAGAGGTAGCTGATGCGGACGATAACGAAGGGCATCGCCACTGCGCAAGCCTTGAGCACCTATATGGATGCAAACGTACGTCAAATCTCTGTTTATTCATTCCCCGCTTCATCTTTCTGCGTTCTCGAGTATGCTTACCGTGATACTTGTAGCCGAGAGCTGCGAGTACAGACTCCAGAAATATGCCTGCAAGGCCAGCAGGCAAGCGACGAAGACGGCGACAATGATATAGCCCGCCTTCACCAGCTTCGCACCCGTCAACACACTATGCACATCGTTGTAGTTTCCCACCAGAGACCCTCCGGCAATGAGAAGGGCAATTCCGCTCAAGAAAAGAATCCGGGATAAGATCAGGCCGAAGCGTATCTGAGCATTGAGTTTAGATTCCCGAGTCGTTCTGTGTTGGAGAGTTGTAGGGGATTAATAGGACGACCCAGAGCAGGACAAGTACAACAATGATATTGACTCACATAATCCGTATAAGACCAATAGTGGCTGCGATGAGAGGCAACATGCCCGCATTCAATAGAATCGTTGCAGCAATCGTCAGGCCGGTGGTAGGGTTCTTTTCGTACAGGATCACGATTATACCGCTAACGAATCGAACTGGTTTTTAAGACGAGTCAGCACCTCGGCACTCTGCGAACTGAATCGGCAAACTGGATACTGACGGACGGAAAATACTAGGAGAATGATCCACGCCAGCCGAGGTCGGGCATGTCGATGAAACAGTAAGATAGCCGCGAGGATTATTGCAGGTATATAGAAAACGATTTGGGCAATGCCTGTCTTGGAGTGAGCATTGAACATGATGACAAGAGAAATCCTTTTGGTCAATAAATAGAGGAAAGAAAAATGATAAGAATGATTGGGGTTTGGCCCACAAGAGGAATTGATATGAATGTTTACAGTGATATACAGATGAACAACTTGAGCTCACTTTCTGCAGTATCTCCCTCTCTTTTATATGTCAACCTGTCAAGTCTATTTTAGCTATTATAGATGACATCCTTTAATTGCTGATCTCTTAGTTCACAGCCTCTGTGTAGTTGAACTCCCCTAAAACAGTTAGGCAGAATTATATGGTTCGCAAGTTGTGGCTCAATGGGGTTTGGCGTGTGCCACTCTATTTTTGATGTGAGTCTTATTGACAACAAGTTAGGCTCACTTTATGCAGTCTCTCCCTAAACAGTTCGGCAGTGCTCCATATCTTGAAAGTTTTTAAAAATTATAGCTCGCAAGTTGTGGCCCAATGGGGTTTAGCGTGTGCCCACTGTGGTCAGGCATGATTCTCCCCAGAAAGATCCAACAGGGCAGCTGAAGAATGGTCATTGCTAGTTTACTTACTCTGTACGGAGTACTCCGTACATTTTTCTTTGCATGATTGTGCTAATAATGGATACAGGACTATTCCTCAAGACTGCGACCATAAGCTTCCTAGTACAAGGCCAAATATGTGCATCTTATAGATAGCCTTTACAATACATGACACCGTACCTGTCATCATACTATAACCACACTGCAAGATTATATTGCCACAGATGTATCTCTTACTCCATTTCTCAATAGAGAATAGTGAGGACATTGGTAGATGGTAAATATTGTAGAATGACTTGAATAGTTGTGGGATCTAAACTACCCTGATAAAAAATTACTTTTATTTTTCTTTTGAATGATCGTTCATTACTGTAGGCCCTAGGGAAAAGAAAGAAACAGTGAATTTAACAACGTCTACATACTCTGTAGAATGTCACAGCCTCATTGGATTTCATTTTGCGCTTTGAGCCCTATGGCTTGCTGGAGTGGGAGCATCGTGTACAGAGTTACCCCTTTCTCCTTTCTCTCGGACAGGCTTACCTGAAACCATGATCTTCCTGCAACGCAGTACTAAATAGTATCTCCTTGATCCCACAGCACACCCACTCTATATGTCATGGTAGGGGTACCTGGTAAGTCAAAGGGATGCAATACCTGTAGGCAGCGAAAGATTGCGGTAGGTTATAGGCTTATTAATGTTGTCTCCATTTAGCAATGATGGCAAGCTGATACGGACTCGCGCTGAAGTGTGGACTCCAAAGACCAGCCTGTGTCCAATGTACCAGATCCAACCGGGTCTGCCCTGGCTATCAACGAGAGAAGATATTCGTCCTCGTCCAACCAGGAGCAAAGGAAAAACGCATCGTTCTCAGAGAGCGCCAGTCAGATGGAAAGGCGCCCTCGACATCCGAGAGAGACAGTCCAGATACCGATGACTCTCTATTGTCTAGCACCGGTCATGCGGTTGAAAATAATAATGGCGTCCAACTCCCCGATTCCATCCTCAAAGGGAGCGTTGGGACTGAGATGATTTTGAGAACTAGCAACCGCCAGAGTTTGTTTCATGCTTTCCTCTCGGACTGTTTCCCTTCCGTGCAAACACAGCAGATCAAGGCAAAGCCTTGGCTCTTGCTTCTCTCTGAGTTTCCTATGAAGGTCAAGGCCCTCGGGACGTCTAGTGTGGCAATCGCTGCTGCTGCACTAGGACGGATGCATGACAATCCGTCTCTCAGGAGAGAAAGCCTCAAGCTCTACACGCAGGCTCTTCGGGAGCTCCAGAACGCACTATGGAATAGAAATCTGATGCACGAAGACGAGACGCTCGCAGCCTGTTTGGCACTTAGTTTATACGAGATCATGGAGTGTCCCAGCGATGGGCCGCATGGGTATGCCAGCCATCGCAAAGGCCTCCTGTCCCTAATTCAGTCCCGTGGCGTCAATGCACATGTCTCTGGCGCTGGACATCAACTATTCTTGGGCGTTCGATTTATGGGTGTAGGTCTCCCTCGAATGTCTGTTCAGTGTTAGAGCGTTGCTGGTTTTCTCCGTTTCGTGCCACGGCTAACGTTGCGTCTAGATCGTGGACGCATTGGAACGTCATTCCCCCAATTTCTTGTCGGATCCGATTTGGAAGGAAGGCCCTTGGGCGCAAACGGCAAAGACCCCGATCGATCACATCACCGATTGTCTGGCGCAGGCACCCGGGATCTTTCAGCAAACCCACTGGTTGCCATTTCTACGCCCTGAAGAACAAGTAGAGCTGGCCCGCCGGTTAGTTCGACAATGCTGGGCCATTGATGGCGCGCTGCAGAACATTTACGACGGCATCCGGCTTGCGACGCCAGGTCCATTATACTGGCCAGTACTGTCTCAAACAGACAATCCGACCGACGTTGGGGAATCCGGGAAGCTTTTCCCCGTTGCATACCAATTCCCTGACCTGAAGACGGCCCAGACTCTCATGCTGTATTGGGCAACGCTTGTCATGCTGTGGTCTGGACTCTGTGATCTCTACAACCTCATTGGAGCCATCCGCCCCGATATGATCGATGACGCCCTGAGCGCGGGTTCTATAGATGCTGATACCGGTATAGAGAGTGCTTGTGTCTCCGAGCATGTCGATCATGCAGACCGACTTCCTCCCCTTGGTCACCGCAGTGACTACATCTCCATGGCGCGGAACGTTTGTCAATCCGTGGAGTATTGCCTACAGAAGGAGATGTTGGTGTTAGGGGCGATTTCCGTACCGCTGGGCATCGTAATCGGAACAATCAGGAACCAGCCTCGGTATAGTCGAGAAGTCGCGTGGATGAGAGCTGCCATGGAAATGGTCCAAAGGAAAGGGCTGCGTATCTTGAAATATACAAGTCCGTGAACATAAGCCCTAAGGATTCGAAAAACTTCATTTATCTTTTCATATAGTATACTATGTACTGCTGCCTAGATAGGATTTGCAAATCTCAGAACTTGGTACTACAGTTCAACACATATCAGCAGGCCAGGTGAAAGACATATAGAGTTGTCAAACTAGGCTATCTTTATTAGAACCTGATTACCATTAGCAACCTCGACCGGGGTACTGCTTTTCTACAGTAGATGCCTGAGGTGGTTGACAAGATCTTATCAGTCACGTGAGTTGAAACAATGATCCACGTGAAACCAGCGGGAATTCTTTCTCCAGACATTAGTTGGGTTCGATTGAGCTTCGATTCACTTGGTTGACAACTCGTCGGCGTATGCGAGGATCTCTTTTTCGGACTTCGCGTTGGGTCAATCCCTTTCGCCCTTCATGGAACAGAGTCAACTCCGTGAGAGCTCCGGATAGAGTGCGTTACTCTCGGAGCCATTACATCTATTCTGCTCCGCTAGCATTGCGGAGAAATAGAACTGTCTGCGCGGCTCGAAGCTTCAGTTCTTCTACTCGAAGACAATTCTCTTTAGATGGTGATTCTACCATCTATGCTCTTTCTACGGCTCCTGGAAGAGCTGCCATTGCGGTGGTCAGAGTGTCTGGTCCTGCATGTGTAAAGGTATGTTGTATGGTCCGAATTGGACGATCACAGTCATCGGACGGTCTTGCTTATTTTTCAGATCTACGAATCGTTATGTCCTAAATCTCCCCTTCCCCAACCACGCGTTGCGGCAGTCCGCACACTCTATGATCCAACGCAAGAGCCATCAAGCAACACGGTGCTTGACTCCAGCGCCCTTGTCCTGTATTTCCCAGGACCAAAGACAGTCACAGGCGAAGATGTCCTGGAGTTGCATCTGCACGGAGGTCCAGCCATCGTCAAAGCAGTCCTTACCGCTATCGCCAGCATCTCCGGACCTGAGAACACAATCCGCTATGCGGAACCCGGAGAGTTTACGCGTCGCGCGTTCATGAACGATCGACTAGACCTACCGCAGATTGAGGCCCTCGGGGATACATTGTCCGCTGACACCGAGCAACAGCGTCGTCTTGCCGTTCGAGGCGCCAGCGACGCGCTCTCGAAGCGTTACGAACTCTGGCGCCAGCGGTTGCTCTATGCGCGAGGGGAGTTGGAGGCGTTGATCGATTTCGCCGAGGACCAGCATTTTGACGAATCGTCCGATGAGCTTGTTGCGTCGGTTGCGTCGCAGGTGCGTGCCTTGCGGGGCCAGATCAACTTGCATATCCATAATGCGTCAAAGGGCGAGCTCTTGCGGAATGGTATCAAGGTTGCCTTACTGGGTGCTCCGAATGCCGGGAAGAGTTCTCTGCTGAACCAGATTGTCGGTAAGGAGGCGGCTATCGTCAGCGCTGAGGAAGGGACTACTCGCGATATTGTCGATGTGGGAGTAGATATCGGCGGGTGGTACTGCAAGCTTGGTGATATGGCCGGTATTCGATCGGAGTCGGGTGGCGGAGGTCCTGTCGTCATCGGGGTGGTTGAGAAGGAAGGGATTCGACGTGCGAAAGCCAGGGCACTGGAGTCGGACGTGGTCGTCGTGGTGGTCTCTCTTGAGGACGGTGTGGATGGTGAACCTTACCGGCTGGCTGTAGACCCCGTGGTTCTCGATGCCGCAAATGACTGTGCGCAGGCTGGAAAATGCCTTCTTGTGGTGATCAACAAATGCGACAAACTTCCTGCACGGGATCGCGGCGAGGCTGGAGAGCCTCCGCGCACACTGACAGAAACCATTGGCAGGGTATTTACTGCAGTACCAGAAGATCGCATTTTCGCCATCTCTTGCCACGAAGCACAGAACGTATCGTCTCGGCAGCAGATAGACCCTGGAAACATCCAAGGGTTTCTCAGGGGTCTTATTACGACTTTTGAGAAAATTGCTTCGCCATTGGGAATCGAAGGTGATGAAAATGGACAGTATGATATTTCATATTGGGAGGACTCTCTTGGAGTCACCCATCGACAGAGCTCTAATTTACAACGATGCAAACAACATCTCGATGATTTCTTGATGCAGACCTTGAAATCCAATGCGCCCGAAACGCCTCACAATGTCTATGAAGGTATTGAAACAGAAGTGGATATCGTAACCGCCGCAGAGCACCTGCGGTTTGCGGCAGATGCTCTGGCGAAGATCACGGGCAAAGGTGAAAGCGGCGACGTGGAGGATGTGTTGGGGGTTGTCTTTGAGAAGTATGTTTTCCCAAAGTTTGCAATCGTTTCCTCCGTGCCGCTGACAATTCGCTGGGACAAAACAGATTCTGTGTTGGTAAATGAAGTCGATTCTGAATAAGTAATATCCCATCACCAAGAGGCCAAATTGGCGTCCGTGATAAGGTACGACTTCGAAAACTGGTTTCGCCTTGCTTTGCGCTGCCTGTTCATCCTCTATTCGGCTGGAGCGCGCCAGAAGGCAGCCATTACGTCGACAGTCCCTGCTGCCTGGATCCGTTCGGAATTTGCTCCATTGATCGCTATGGGAGATACACGAATCGTATCGCCCAGCAAGCACCATCTTAGCCTGTGGTTCGTTCACTCATCGTCGTCGTGCACGTCGTTGTATCCGCCGCGGCCCTGCATTGATAGAATATCCACGGGGGAAAGGACGAATGAGTATGATGAAGTTGGCTGCGCGGGTTCTGTGGTCTTTCTGGGCCCGTTATATCCCCCTCGTCCCATTTACCAGATGAGAGTCAGGGATACAAGGAGGAAGATGCTGCGGTCGTTCTCGCGCGCCTCTTTGATTGAGATTCAGCTCTTTTGCCACTCAAGAATGAGACGATCCTGACTAGATTGTTGGATATCTATCACTTGGAGGGCTATTCTCGGAGGGCTATGCGTTTGTCGATTGACTTCGATGACAGTCGGGTCTTTTAATTGTATCTCCCGCGACCGATCGATTTGTCTTCAGAAAGTTCGTCCTGCCTGGCAAGTTGTGATGATTGTGGTTGTGGTTGTGGAAGACGATATATATGGAGATGATTCTTTCAAGGATTGCTTGAAATTGTCGATGAGATATGATCAGAAAGTGTCTTGACAATCGATTTGACTTTTTCTATCAATGAATCTGAAAGAGACAGAAGTCAATTCATAACTACTCAGAGGATTCCAGTCTATATATGCCAAATGTCTGCCTTCCTGAAGACTTCAAACCCATAGCGAAATGAACACAGCGGTACGGAGTACCGCACCAGGCACCCATGGTTGGTGTCCTTATGCCTTGCAAGGGGCCAACCAACTCCATGGAATTCACTATTCTGCAGGACGCTGCCTATGGGAAGATTCTAGATTGTGGCTTTGCACTGTTTCTTCCTTATCTTATGAATCATTGAATCTGTCTAAACTGCACTAATTGGATTATGTGTGCCAGTATAGTTAGTAGTAAGTTATCTGTGTGCCTGGTCTTATGCAAAACGGTTGTCCTTTTGTCCAGTTATTACTAATAAGTAGTCAGACAGGCGGAAATATTAGATTATTAAGGTTGCTATCTGTATCTTCAATTCCCTGTTGCTTGAATAAGCGCCTTTTCTCAATGGTTCATCATGTAGAATGAGCTGCAACTTTACAGTCTCCTTGAGCAGATGCTGATGTAATTTCCTATTCTAGACATATTTATCTGCTGATTACAAACACTCATGACACAGTGACAAATTTCAAGAAATTAAAACACTGTATGCTAAGCCTTTTAGCGCATTTCATGTGCTCTCATGATGAGTAACTTCATTGAAGAGATGAGGCAGACTGATCCACAAGAAACTGCAACTGATACACAATACGGGACCATATGACAACCATGTGAGCTGAAATGCAGCCATAGTTGGAATTTTTGACTCATTCTTCAGAAACTGACATCAGGGACTTGAAGTGTGCAATTGGATTTAGCATAATACAGTCATGAGCACTTAGTACTTGAGATTGTACCATTGCTGATGCATCAAGGAGCTGAGCGCATGTCAAGGATCAGTGTGATTGTTGGTTCTATTGCTGGTTCATTGTCTACAATCTTTGTTTTGCAGCGCAATTACAGTAGTGCTTATAAGCAATACAAGCTATTATTATTAATTATGGTGACCATGGGGAAAGTAATTGAGTCATCTATACCATGTGCTCTGCGCCAGAGTAAACCAAGCGAGTCTGATACCATACATTCATTCGTACCGCAGTACCTGTTACCAAGGAAGCAACGGATACGCCCACATGCCGTACGGAGTAGATCTCTGCAACAAGCCTGCTTCAATATGCGGTTGAAAAGTTGCTGGAAAAAATAAAATAAAATAAATAAAATAAAATAAATAAATAAATAAATAAATAAATAAATAAAAATAAAAAAATACGGGGAACAACCTTCGAACGAGACAGATGAATGTCACGAAATTGGCACCGTATCCACGGACCTGGAGCTCGAGATTATGATCATTGTGTACCTGCCTTCGGCTCTTGAAAGGAAGGCATTCAGTCACATGACGCAGGAGCTAACTGCTTTTGGAATAGTGGGTGTAGGCAGATATGATGTTCTTCCATCCTCACAGATACAGGCTCAACCAACCAGACCCTAAAATTCAACGTTTTAGAAAGGCATATATTTTCACTTTAAACTCCGTACCATTGCCTTCGGGCATCTGGTCAAATATTGAAACGATACAGAGAAGATTAGCATGGCCCCTGCACTAAGGATGACACGCTCAATCAAAGAGAAGCTACCAGCTTTTTTTTTCCATTACCAGGTACTCCGTATATGCCAGTCCTTAGAAAAACGCCATCCTTCTATGGCCTGTGGATGATAAAGCAAAACGCCTCGAAGCACCTTGATGAATGCAGAATGGGGGAGAAGACAGAAGCCCTAACTATCGGGATGATGTGGATACCCTTGCTGTCGAACTCCCTTCTCATCAAATACTCCAGCCTTATATAGGCAAATCCCGTACGTTCGGGTAGTATGTCTCTGTGGTGTAGTTGGTTATCACGTAGGTCTCATATTCGTCGAATATGACATGAAAGAGCAACTTTCATGCTATCCTAAGGTCGGGAGTTCGATCCTCCCCGGGGACATCTTTTTTTTCCCTTTCGCACTGCGGCACCACCTTTCTTGATATATAGTATATACATTTTCACTGCGCATTTCTCCCAATGCCGTCGAAGGAGTTCCGAACTTCCGCGACAACTAGCGGCTACGCCGTCAAGGGTGGAGGGTTGGCGTAGTGAGGTTTTATCTACTGCTCTGCACTGCTAGAGCAAATCACTCCACATAGAGGCGAGATGCTAGTCTCCAAGCTAGGAACAAGGTATCAGGACATTGACGATCTCTACTCCAACCTGGAGAGGGAGCATATACTGTACTTCTCTTTTGCGATCCTCAGAAATGTTCGCGTGCGGCGCGAATCCAATTTCTTCTGCGGTAAGATGAAAACCCGCCCAGCCATTAGTTAGTGTGAGACTCTGGGCCAGCAGTAATCGTAGGATATCAGAGTGCCCATAATATGCTGCATAGCGCATGGGTGGCCAATTCATTTTATCCTTTTTCCACACTGAGGCACCGTCTTGCAAAAGGAGAGATACCACACTGGCAGGTGGCCCTCCATGGCCGCGAGACATAACAGTGAATATTCGTGCTTTCCAGTCTCGTATCTCAAGTGCGGCGGCGAGCCTCGTTCGAGGAGGTTCTGAACAGCAGCGGCATGACCATGGCGACTCGCCACACAAAGAGCTCGATCTTCCATTTTGTCTCGCGCTTCTAGCGAGGCCCCTTTCTCGCAAAGCAGATTGAGCAGCGATATGGAGCCGCATTCTGCCGCGATATGAATCGGCCTTCGTTGGTTGCCGTCGGCTTGAGCTTCAATATCTGGCCCATATAGGAGTAACAATCCGGCGATCTCTGTACTATTTCCCATGCAAGCATAGTGAAGTGGAGTGAGGCCAGACTGGCACCGGACGTGCAATGCTACGCCTTTTCGAAGCAGCGAGTCCACTACCGCAAACTGGGAGTTCATGACTGCAAGATGTAAAGCAGTCCGTCCCGCAATATTGGCCGTGACTAACAAGCCTTTCTTCTGACTCAGAAGGTCGACAATCTCCTCGTGGCCATTGTAGGAAGCCCAGTGCAGAGCTGTCATGCCAGCATCGTCGACACTTCGAGAAGAGGCCCTCCTCTTCAACAGCAGCCGAACCACTGAGAGCTTGCCCTCGGCCGCGGCACAGATAAGCGAAGTTCGTCGATTAGACCCATGAGCATCAATGTCTGCTCTGTTATCCAGTAGCAATCCAATCACGTTCAAATGGCCAGCACTACATGCATAATGTAATGCGGTCATTATCGCTGCATCTTGCGCTTCCGGCTGCGCCCCATGAGAGAGGAGGAGTTTTATAATGTCCTCATGACCCTGTTTTGCCGCAGCATCGAGAGCTGTCATCTGATTGTCTGCTCTGGCATTCATCTTGGCGTGATGTACAATCAACATTTGCACAGCATCAACCTGACCTTGATCAGCTGCGACCCAGAGAGCAGTCCTGCCATGTGAATCCCTTGCTTCGACATCCAGGCCCTCAGCCAGAAGTAACTCAAGACATCCACAATGTCCACGAAAAGCAGCGAGATGAAGAGCTGTCGACCCCGTTCCATCTGTAACATTGAGCAGAGCATTGTTATCGATCAACAAATCCACGATCTCCCGCAATGAGCAGCAACCAGCAGAGCATTTCTTCGAGAGTGGAGGTGCCTGCTCTCGATGTTATGACCGCTTCCTATAAGCTCTCAACATCGACGCGTGAACCTGACTGCGCCGTTTTCACGATTAGCGGAGCTGAGGCTCCTTCCGGAGTGGTGAGGTCGATGCTCGTACTGAAATCGCCTTCCCGTCGGCGCCTCCCTTTGACCGAGGCCAAATTAGGACTACTTGTGGTGCTTCGAGGAGATGTAGCCGTCAGATTCGCCCGACTTGAAGTGCTGAATCGACGAAAGGCTGACTTAACCTCACCTAAAGATTGCGAAGCTCTAGAGAAGGAAGTTGAGTCGGATTGCGATCTTCGGGCAGTCTGAGTGGCCTGAAACGCATTGGGCTGGAATGATACACTCTTACTACGGCCCGATCCTGCAATGACCTTCGTGGGGCCGAATAGACAATTGACTCTGGTTTCGCTGAGAAGGGTAGTGGGCTGAAGCAGCCGGACTAGGCGTTGCCGCGTCAGGGGCACCACTAGCATAGCCTTCATCGGTGACTCGGCTTTGACCACTTGGGAGAGGGTTTTGGATTTCGGATCTTGAGCGTGTATGCTGGAGCACTCGTCGGTATGCAGCGACGTCACGACGTCATCATCGAAATCAAACACCGTATCGCCTACCGACGACAGGTGATGGCTCCATGAGGAATTATCTGCGCGAGTGGATGCGTAGCTGGTGGATGTCCGCAGAGTCGCGGTGTCATCAGCTACCTTCTGAATGATCTTTCGATTTTCAGCTCGTCGTAACAACTCGATTTGCTCGGACGAGGATCGACTGTAATGAATCAGCATCTCGCTGACAGAGGAATAAAAAGCCAGGAACGCACCAATGACACGCTTGCAGCAGCAATTGAAGGGCCAAGACCTGCGCATGGAGCCTCTCCTGATGAGCTTTCATTACATCCTCACTCCACACTACCCTCACTCGAGTTCGGAATCTAACGGACGCATCGCCATCTGAAGCACTTTGCGTGAGAGCTGCAACCTCTTCGGAGAGAACCTCCATGACCACGCGACATCCTTCCAGTGCGACAGTCAATCCATTGTATTCCTCATGTTCTGGGAAGTCGCGCGAGTTATATCTGGCCCAATCGTCCAGCTGTGTAATGGCTGCTTTGATAATGCTCAGCTCCGATATGAGCGAGCTTATCGTGAGATCTGCATTCTTGAATCGGCCTCTCAACGTCGCCAAACCCGCGACTGTTTCACTAATGACCTGGGCAATCTGGAGAGCGCCAGAAATCAAACCGATCGCAGTGATAGGATCCATCGATAATGACTATTTGGGCTCAGCCTTTGACATGCCGCCCGCAATGACTGAATGGCAATTTGAGGAATTTCACGGCATGAAGCCATTGGCTGAGATACTTCAGGATCGATCAGTTGAATTCGATCACCCTAACGGGCTTGATCGGGCGAAATGAGATGACAGGCCCATCAAAGTGTTGAGGAAGAGCTAAACATGTTAGAATATAAGGGCATGAGAACCAGCAGATAGTCCTGTTCCCTCTCGGCTAGACTAGAAAGCGGGAGGGAGAGAGTCAAGTAAAAGGCTCCTTGCCATGCACCAGTCATAGCGACGATGGAGTAACGAAATTACGAGGCTCTGCTCTGAGGAGGAGGTGATTCGAGGACTGGGTGCAGTCGAATGGCTTGCATGCGAGCTGCAGGCTGAATAGGCTGCTGCGGACGCGGGCCGAATGCATTAGCTTCCCCCATGTCAACCCGACAATGTTGCTCATATTCTAGGAGGGGTTTGTTGGAGTTTGGAGTTAACTCCAGGGGGAAAGGGATCTGCTGAGCAGGGATTCTCGGCGTAGCACTGCCACTGCGCTGGGGCGCCATTGTGTGGCTGTGGATGGGTACGAAGTCCTTGAAATCATCGTCTTGAAGAAGTACGGAGTAGAGCGAGGGGGAAAGGGAAGAAAGTAAAACAAGATCCGTAGGGGAAGAGATACATGCAAGGTGACGTGAGGTGGTGGTGAGTGCTGGGGGAGGAGCAAACATCCATTGAAGCACATTCAACATGGTGATGACTCGCAACTCTGGTCTCTATGTAAAGACAAAACAAACCCTATCACTTGCAGTGTACATACATCATTGCGGAAGATGCTGGTAAATTCGGGTATAGATCTAAACGCCAAGATTTTTTACAGGTCCCCAGAGATTCGATCGCGGGTTCTTCCAGTCCAAGCTGATCTGCGGTTTATGCTCCAATCGCATCCTTGACCCATTTCTCCAAACCACCCTTGGCAATGATCTCCTGCACATTTGGCGGGAGCTCACCAACCTTGTGAGTCCACTTGGGTCCGTTCGCGCCCTCCTGGACCTCGATGCGGCTTCTCCGGACATCCCACGTCAAGGTCCAGCCAGTCCTGCGGGTGAGAGGCTTTCCCTGAGCCCCTGCTGCTTCGGCTCCGAATGTCTCCCGGAGACGGCTGATCAAGCGGGGGACTTCAAGACCCATCAAAGCATTGTTGATGCTGTTGCGTGAGAAGATGTTACCGAAACTACCAGCGACAACAAGAGGGATCTTCTTAGCGAGGATGGCGGTGGCAGCCTGTTCTCTGGAGCTGCCGCAGCCAAAGTTGAAACCGGAAACCAGGATGTCGCCTTCTTTGGCGATGGAGGAGAATTCTGGATCGTAGTTGGACATGCAGACCTCGGCCATGGTCTCGACGGGCACGTTGTCCTGGTAGGTGTACTTTCCCGGGTAGATACCGTCGGTGTTGATATTGTCGGCGTCGCAGAACACGATCTCACCAGACACACGTTCGGGGAATCCAGGGTAGACCCCAGTAAGGGTTTCACCGGCTTCCTCCTCTGCAGGGGTCTGCTCAGGTGTGAAACGCTTCTCAGCGTCAGCCACAATATCATCGAGCTGGCCGATAACCTTCTCGAGGGCTTCCTCCGCGGTCAGCATCCGGCCCTCCTCACGGATTCCGTCGCCCTCGCCTCGCACGACACCAGCCCAACCCTCAGGCGGCTGGTACCAACCCGGTCCACTGATCTTGCCGTTCAAAGCGCTAGCTGCGACGACCTCAGGGCTGGCAAGATAAGCCTTTGCCTCCGTGCTGCCCATGCGACCCTTGAAGTTGCGGTTGGACGCGCTAATACCGACCTCGCCAGGCTCAAGCAAGCCTGTGCCGAGTCCGATGCAGGGTCCGCATCCAGCTGGCAAGGGCGTAGCGCCGGCCTCCAGCAGAGCTTGCCAGTCACCAGCTCCCTCAGCAGCCAACTGCTCCGGAATCGAAGCCGCGGCGATGTAGAACTTGACTCCGTCAGCGATCTTGGGGATCTTTCCGCCGTTCTTCTCCGCAGCGTCTTTGAAGACCTTTGCGGCGGCGGCGATGTCAGACGCTCTCGAGTTTGTGCACGAGACGAGGTAAGCCTTGTCGATCTTGATCTCCAATTTCTCCAGGTCGTGAAGAGCTGTAGCCACCTTGACGGAGTTGGGGCCAGAGACGTAGGGAGACAGAGTGGAAAGATCCAGGAAGAGCTCCTTGGCATACTTAGCCCCCTTGTCAGCAGTCAGAGGGTTCTCGAACAGCTGTTCCAGAATAGGGTGTGTGAAGCGTTGAGGTGCCAGGGTCTTGAACGGGCCATCGGCAAGACCCATGGCGGCGGTCGTCGCCTTGCCCCGAAGCCATCCCTTCAAAACATTGTCGATTGGGAACAGTCCAGAGAGCGCACCCCATTCGGTAGTCATGTTGGCGATGGTCAAGCGGTCGTCAATAGACAGACTCCGCATGGTTTCCTCGGAACCGGTAAACTCGATCGCATGGTTCAACACGTCGTCCTTGTCGAAGAGACCGCAAAGAGCGACAATGACATCCTTTCCAGTAACCCCGGGGGGCAGGACACCGGTAAAAGTGACCTTTGCAACCGGAGGAATCTGCCACCAGGTTTTACCCGTCGCCCAAATACTGGCTCCGTCGGTCCGCACAATCGGTGTACCCAAGCAGCCAACGCCGCCATACATGTTGCTGTGGCTATCCGACGCAACGACAAGAGTACCAGGCCAGGCAAAACCTTCTTCCACCATGATCTGATGTCCGATACCTCGGCCAGCAGGGTAGAACTCCACTCCGTGAAGCTTCGCGAACTCTTCGATTTGCCTATACTTCTGAAGGTTCTTCTCGCTCTTGTTCTGAACGTCGTGGTCGAGGGTCATGACGATCTGCTCCGGATTATGCAGCTTCGAGGCGCCAATCGACATGAATTTCAGTGCAACGGGCCATGAGTTATCGTGGGTCATGCAGCGATAGGGGGAGATGGTGACATAGTCTCCTGATTTAACGAACTTGCCCTTGGCCAAGCCGACAGAGTACTTCTGGACGATCTTCTCGGTCAGAGTCTGAGGCACGGCTTTGGACGATTGGAGCGATGAAAAAATAGCAGCCGACGCTGGATCGTCGAGTTGCGACTGAAACACATCCTGGAAGCATAGTCTCGTTGAGGAGAATGCTCGTCGCTGCGGCGTGGTGGGCACTGGGCAGCGCAGGAGCACCCAGTGCCTGCCTGAGCTGCCGGATGGCATTACTCTAAACTTGTGTGTGTGAGCATGCAGATAATTTGGAAAGACGAAGGATACTTACAGCCATTCTGCCAGCCGTTCGGAGCAGTGAATTGAACGACTCCAACGCTGGAAATCCTCCGATGGCAACGGAGATGTTGCAACAGCAGCCAATTTGATTCATCAGAGGCAAACGCGCCAAACGCGCCAAGAGTCCCTCCGATTGCGGAGGTTCTTTTTTTTCTTTCGCCGCGCAACAAAGACAACGAAAAGAGATAGAACTGAGCTCGTCTACTCTGCATATGCTCTTCCAATTCTGCAGGAGCATGTGGAATTACAGAATGGAGTCCTTTGCTCTGTCTCATTCTACATGGACTTGAACGTAAAGTATACTATGTAGAGATGGTATTCTTCAATTGGACTCGCAGTCAGATTTCCGTGATCTACTACAATCACTAATAACCCCGCCATTGAAGCATGGCGGTAGAAAAAGAGTCCTCGAATCATTTTCTTCTGTATCACTGTCGGTCGAGGATAATATGCCTGGTCAATCAACAACCAGCGGCTTTATCCTGGTAACCTGACCATTATAACTGCCTCACTGGATGGATAAATCGTGACAATCCTGGTCTGGAGTGCCTGAGTCATACCCCGCCATCTCGTGCGAAGCTTGACGGTTTCCTCGTATAATTATCCTAAATAAGAATCATCTCTCTTACTCGATCTTTCTCCTCACTCTCGAGCACAATCGCATTTCCATCTGGAAGCACTTTCTTATCTCTGAGACCTTGGACTCGGGGCATTGACGGTCATTCGGGCTTTCTCTACCACCCTTCTGTTCCCGCGCATTCCTCTACCTGTTGTAACGAATTACACACCGCAGACATGCCCAGTAGACAAGAAATCTCCTACTTTGGAGCCGGCCCTGCTCCTCTCCCTACTCCTGTCGTCGAAGCCGGCGCAAAGGCTTTCGTCAACTACAACGACAGCGGTCTCGGTCTGGGCGAAATCTCGCACCGCTCACACATCGCGAACAAGATCCTCGAGGAGACCAAGGCCAGCCTGACCACCCTCCTGGACGTCCCAGACAACTATGAGATTCTTTTCATGCAAGCTGGGGGAAGTGGAGAGTTTAGCGCCGTAGTGCACAACCTCGTCAGTGTGTGGATCGAGCGGAGGCGGAGGAGAGCGGAAGTGGACATTCTCAAGGAGAATCCGAACGAAGACAAGGCCAAGGTTGACGAATTGGTGTTTCAGAGATTGCAGAAGGAGGTGGACGAGGAGCTGAAGCTGGATTATCTGGTGACGGGATCGTGGTCGCTCAAGGCGTCGCAGGAGGCTGCGAGGTTGGTGGGAGCCAAGCACGTCAATGTTGCGCTCGATGCGAGGAAGAGCAATGATGGCAAGTTCGGAAAGATTCCCGCCGAGGAGACGTGGTCTTTGACGCCTACGAAGCGCGAAGGAGGAAAGGGTTCGGCCTTTGTCTACTTCTGCGACAATGAGACTGTGGATGGGGTGGAGTTTCAGAGCTTTCCCAAGTCCTTGGAGCCTCAAGGAGGCGACGAGGAAGACGAGAGGCTCGTCGTGGCGGATATGAGCTCCAATTTCCTTAGCAGGAAGGTTGATGTGAGCAAGTATGCCGTCATCTTCGTAAGTGAATCCCTTCCTAGCCGATTTCTCCTGTCTCTGTTGGTGATCTGACAAAATTATACAGGGCGGCGCCCAGAAGAACGTCGGTGTTACGGGTATTACTATTGTCATCATTCGCAAGTCACTCCTGCCACCACAGACAGCAACACCTCCCGCCTCACTGCTCCACAGATTGAACATTGGTGGTCTCCCGGGACCGATTGTGTTCGACTACGCAACGATTGCAAAGAACAACTCCCTCTACAACACATTGCCTATATTCAATCTCTGGATTGCCGGCCAGGTCATGGCGAGCCTCGTCAACACGTACGGTGCAAAGAAGATCAGCGGCCAGGAAGAGGTTGCTGATCACAAAGCCAAGCTTATCTATGCCGCCTTGGACAAATACCCGCAAGTCTACCATGTCGTTCCCGACAAGAGCGTGAGAAGCAGAATGAATGTTTGTTTCCGCGTCTATGGCGGAGACGCCGACAAGGAGAAGGAGTTCCTTGCTGGCGCTGAGAAGAGGCTGCTCCAGGGTCTTAAGGGTCATCGCAGTGTGGGCGGTATCCGAGCCAGCAACTATAATGCTGTGTCTGTTGAAAATGTGGAGAAGTTGGTCAAGTACCTCGAGGATTATGCCACTGGCCAACCATAGATTCGTCCCAATTGAGGCTTGCGGTTGACTATGCGGATGGAAAAGTTCAACACTGATGGGAAATCCTGGGACCGATGGAAGCATTCTGAAGCATTAAGAGTCCATTTGAGCAGCGCTACTGTCATATATTATGGTACATTATACAGCGAATCGAAATAAGAACCTTATTATACAAAACCCGGAACGGCCCCTGGCCACTATCAAAGCTTCCAAACAGCCCATCCCTTGAGATTCAGCTCTTTAAGGATTCCTCGGATCGGACCTTGGAGCTCCATTCCTTGCGCCCAGACCTTTGGCCCCGCCATATAATTGATGAACCCCTCCGGCCCGGATACCAAGATCAACTTGGTCTCGTTAGGGTCATCTGTAGAGAGAGCAGACTGCGTGAAGTCTAGTATGGATTTCTTTCCAATAAACGTATTTTCTTCGTCAACGAAGTAGTCAACAGTGACTTGTCCTGGGTACTGAGACTTGAGGGTCTCCAGCTCGCGGACAATGAGCGAAGCAGCATCGCGGTTTACTGGGCCAGGAGGAACGATCTCTTCCCTCGCCGACGAGAAAATACCGGAGAACCAGGAATTCCGACGCGGCGCCTCCTCTAGCCTGGTGTCATTCACTCCACCGAGACAGTCCTCTCGTCGTCTATTTGCCCAGAGAATATGTATCCGTGGCTTCTTGTCGTTGTCGCTGGAGCGACTCAGTAGTGTATACCCCGCTTGCAATGCCGGAGCGATGCCCGTCCCGCCAGCAATAAAAAGAATCTCCCGCGTATTTGAAGGTATCTCGCATTCAAGCTTCGGCCCGCGCACTTCAATCACAGTACCGAGCTCGAGACCATGCAGGTATCGCGAGACCTCTCCGTGCGGATCTCTACGGATCAGGAATCGTAAAGCGCCGTGGTCTTGCGAATCCCGTGATAACGGAGGTAGGGGCGTGTAGTCTCGTCCGATCTGCAGTTGTGGCTGCTTGAACATAACACTCCATACTCCTGTTCGCCATGCTTCTTCGTAGACTTCGAGATTGTTGCCCGGTTTGGAAGGTTGGAGGGTGAATATGCTGCAGGTCGAGGAAACGGGTTCTTTAGAGACCAGCCGGTATTTGGTGAAACGGGCAGGGTTTAAGGTTGACGTTCCGGAATCTTGTCTCGATCTGATATATGCGCCTGCTGCTGCTGCTGTGGCCGTGACGATGGTCAGTCGGAGCCAGAGACGCTGCTTCGGCGGCGGAGATGCGGAGGATGACGAGGATGAAGAAGCATGCCGCTTGGCGTTGCGTGAGATTTGCAGTCTCCCACAGCCCGGACAGGGCGATTTGAACAATGGCGACCCAGGACCGGGGATTCGGGGTTTCATGGAAGGCTTTGATATGTTTTGTAAAGATCAATTGTTGTTCTTCGATTGATCAATCAGTCGCTTTGCTTCGGAGATCTTCAAAGAGAGAAGTGGACGCTAGACCCAATCCGACAAAACTCCTTTCGCTTGTCTTTGACAATCATCATGATCTTTCATCCTTTATTTCCTCTCTCCCTTCTGAATGTTTACCAATTTAATTGAGTTTCCTATTCAGGAGGGATAGGTACACTGTGCACGATTATTGTTGACCCCGTAGTCAAGGCTGTGCCTGCTACATACATTCAAGTCACCCGCGCTGGCATGGAGACTCTCCTCGTCGCTGATTGATCTGCTCTATTGACGGAGAGTCTCGACATCTCTCTCCACAATGTCGAACATCGCATTCTCGCAACAAGAAAACAAACATGGCAATAATGCTCCTCGCGACTCATTAGAACTGGCGTCTCTCGCCTCATCATCCCCGGAGTCCGCAGGCAGATCCTCCCGGTCCTCATCTCCGTCCGGCATTTCGTCTTCGCGGAAGCTCTCCCTCGAAGAACAAGACCCCCTTTCGAGCACTATCGAGGAAGGACGAACCCTCAGGCCCACTCGGTCGTATTCGATATCGTCCGCTTTCGATTTCGGCCGGAACCTTTTCCCTCTCTCGCAGACCGCTGGTGGCTACGCTCCACTAGGCGGTGCTGCTTCTCTACATTCACTAGATCGACATGGCGGGGTTGGAGATGTGTCATTGGAGCGGAATAAGACACTGACGTATCTGAACGGGCTATCGCTTATTGTTGGCTTGATTATTGGGTCGGGGATCTTCTCGTCCCCAAGCCAGGTTAATGCGAATGCCGGTTCACCGGGGGCGTCGCTCATCATCTGGGTCGTGGCAGGGTTGCTGGCTTGGACGGGCGCTGCAAGCTACGCGGAGCTGGGAGGGGCGATCCCGCTCAATGGCGGCGCGCAGGTCTATCTCTCTAAGATATTTGGAGAGCTGATGGGGTTTCTCTTCACGTGGTGTGCGGTTTTTGTGCTGAAGCCGGGATCCGCGGCGATTATCTCTATTATCTTCGGAGAATACGTCGTGAGAGTCATTATCGGCGCAGACGTCGAGACGGTCAATCCCTGGATTAACAAGGGAGTTGCGTTCGCTGGGTTATTTGTGGTCACTTTTCTGAATTGCATATCGACGAAGGTTGCAACGCGCATTGGCGACATCTTTATGTTCTTCAAGTTTGTCGCCTTGCTTGGGGTCACTGTCACCGGCATTGTAGTTGCTGTGACAGGACTCTCGTCCAAAGGTGCTGCGAATCAGGAGTGGAAGACACAAGGCTGGTTTGAGGGTACAAGCACCGACGTCTCAATGTGGGCTGTCGCATTGTATGCTGGTTTATGGGCGTTTGACGGCTGGGATAATGTAGGCGATCCCAGGAGACCCATAGCTTCATACCAAAGATACTGATTATCACAGACAAACTACGTGACAGGCGAATTCAAGAACCCGAATCGCGACCTCCCCCGAGTCATCCACACGGCAATGCCCCTGGTCATCCTCTGCTATCTCCTTGCGAACATCTCTTACTTCCTAGTTCTGCCTCACGCAACCATCGAGGCAACCAATACAGTTGCCGTGCAATTCGGCGGCAAGGTATTCGGCCGCGTAGGCGCACTGGTACTCGCGCTCGTCGTTTCCGCCAGCTGCTTCGGCGCACTGAACGCGACAACCTTCACCAGCGGCCGACTCGTCTACGTCGCCGGCAAGGAAGGCTACCTCCCCTCGCTCTTTGGCAACCTTGGACTCGGCAACTCCGCAAACGCACCGAGCGGTCGTCTCCGCCGTCGGTCATGGGCCCATAAAACACTGTCCCGCGTATTCGGCGACAGCGCGGGACTCATCGGATTCACCCCAATCAACGCATTGGCGTTCAACTGCGTGCTCACAGTCGTATACATTGTTGTCGGCGAGTTCGGCACGCTCGTCACCTTCTACGGGGTTGCAGGGTATACATTTTATTTCCTTACTGTTCTCGGCTTGATCGTCTTGCGGATTCGCGAGCCGCATCTGGAACGGCCGTACAAGACCTGGATCTCTACGCCCATCATCTTCTGCTGCGTTAGCCTGTTTCTGCTGAGTCGGGCGGTTATTGCGGAGCCGTTGCAGGCGCTGATCGTGGTGGGGTTCATCGTTGCGGGCGTTCCGGTCTATTTCTGGCGTATATATCAGCGAGATGGGAAGATCACGTTCCCAGGTTGGACCTTTTCGAAGCTGCGCTGGACGAAGTGAGCGCATTTATGGCTCTTGACCCCCCTTCACTTTAGACCGGGGAAGGATAGTATTTTATCGTTTAATTTTCAGACCTTTCACTGCATGTTCCCCTTGATAAGACGCGATTGATTGATACCCATGCATATATCCGAGTGTATTGGCCGGTTTGGTTTGGGGAGTAATGAACATCTTGCATAGTGATTTTCAATCGTCGATGAGCTATGATTGAGTGAGATACGTTCTGGGAGGGGCATTTGATGATCTGCGCTTTCTCGTTAATGATCCCAGGCTTACTTCTATACTCATGTGTTACCAAAGAGAAAGAAATGGGCTAGTTTATGTCTGGATTCGCTACGCTCAATCTAATATCTAACTAGTTCTAGAGAACGCAGTTGCCACGAGTATATAACCTTTTCCATATCAACATGACGTCCCTGACCCAACCGTCAACGAGTCTATGCCTCGAGTCCATCCCAAATATTCCCTCGCACAAGCACAGCAGCAGCAGGGTCAGGCCCAGTTGCACTATTACCTGCCTGAGCAAAGAACTTCAACCCAAAACAGCGATCTTCAGCCGAATATATCCTGGTGGAAATGGCAGTGCGCTCATTCACAAATACTTCCAGCACGCTCATATCGAAGATGGCGGATCCGGAGAGTTTCTTCCTTCTCCTCTCCTTGAGCGTTCGAGAACGTGAATAGACTGTGGGCGGTGGTTTCGACTCCGTGGTTGAAGCCCGTTTTGTGGGGAACGGTCGTTCCATGGTGAAGGTTTCGTCTCCACGACTGCCATGATCAACGTCAGGGATAGAGTAAGATCTGAAAATCAATTGGACGGAGATCCCATTATCACTCAGTCGCCTGGAGGCTGTTCGGAGATTCTGGCGTCGTGCAGTGTGGTATCATCGGTGCTCGGCGGTTCGTCGGCGAAACTCGAAAAGATTTGAGCAGTCGAGCCCATGAGGACGCTGTACTGTCTAATGATCTCGGCATTTTCACAGACAAGTTAAGATGGAGAAGAAAGAAGAGTCTTATATATGGACAACAACAATAATGGCAAACCTGCACACAAGTCCAGCATGTGGACCTTCCCACCAACTGGAGGGAAAACTGTCAACGCCTTCTTGATTCTGGCCTGTAACTGCTACGGCTCGTGGTGCAGCTTCATTCATCTTCGGCTACAACGACAAGGACAAGATCATCTCGCCAGTGGCGGCATTAGAGCTCTTTGTAAGTTTCACCTCGCTGCCAACCGAACCTTGTGATCACTATTGACTGACTATACGTCCTGGTTGAAAGATATTAAGGCCTCACATACATTCTCACTGCACGCAATTAAACCCTAGTATTTTGCGTCTCTCTTGTCGGCTTCATCATTGGCAGAATTTCTATCTACTCTTGAGCCTAGGCTCTGCAGAACGAATGGCCCCTCGGCCCCCTCCTATCGTGGAAAGTCGATAATCGAAATGGCCGCTCAGACTCCGATAACGATTCGGCACGTTGGCCGATGTACCCAGTAGGTAGATAATTAGCTAGCGGAAATAGAACTGGTCAAACCGAATATTAAAAGACATCCCGGCAAATACAGCAGTCTGTCGAAAGCGAGTTTGCCAATCTGGCTTTGATTGCGTTCACGACGCTGCGCCTTCTCTCTCCACGATCTGATACGAAATACGCATCAGACACTCTACAGTTCGTCCATCATGGGGAGCGCTGGAACCTGGAAGGAGATTGTCTCTCGAAAGCGATTATTGCGGGATCAAGCGTTGGCGCCGTACCTTGTGACAGACTTGGATCAACGCGCTCCTCGAGTCCAGGACGTTGCCGATCGTAGTCGTTTTGACTCTGACAAGGAATCTCAAAAGATTACCGATATAGACAATATTGGTGCCTTGCTCGAGCAATTGAGCAACGGCAACTTCACGGCCGAAAGCGTTGTGCGGGCGTATATCCATCGGTAACGGATCTCTCTCGGTGTTTATGAGGACTCAAGAAAGTGCTAATGAATTTGGCTCATTCAGAGCAGCAGTGGCGCACCAACTGGTGAGTAATTCAATCAGTGAAAGTAACGTTCGTGGTTGCTGAGACTTATGTTGTGGGTTTCCAGACCAACTGTATTACAGAAGTTGTATTCGAGGATGCCCTGCAGCAAGCCAGGGAGCTAGATCAGGAGTTTGAAAGAACTGGCAAGATCAAGGGACCGCTCCATGGAATACCGGTCACTCTGAAAGACCAGTTTAATGTCAAAGGGTACGATACGACGCTGGGCTATGTCGGTCGGTCATACAAACCAGCCACCGAAGATGCAGTTCTGGTCCAGATCTTGAAGGATATGGGTGCAGTCATCATCGCGAAGACGAATCTGCCGCAGAGTATTCTGGTCCGTGCCATTTTTCCCCTTCTGCCTGTCCACTGCAGATTCTGATACCTTCGCAGTGGGCTGAGACAGAGAACCCGCTTTGGGGTCTTACTGTCCATCCGCGCAATCCTGATTTCACTCCCGGTGGCTCTACTGGTGGCGAGGCTGTCTTGTTGGCATTGCATGGATCTCTGCTAGGTTTTGGGACGGATATTGGTGGTAGCATCCGAATTCCCCAGAGTATAATGGGTTTATATGGATTGAAGCCCAGCGTGAGTTTCCCCATGATGCTCGATATTGCCTCGCTGAGAAGGCTGTAAAAATGATGGAGAGTTTACTGACTTTTCCGCTTTAGAGCAGCAGATTTCCATACCAGGGAGTTCCAGTGTCCACCGAAGGCCAGGAACATGTGCCCTCATCCATCGGCCCGATGGCTCGCGATCTGTCATCTCTTTGCTACGTGACACGCTTGATCGCCAATGCAAAGCCGTGGGACTTGGACCCTAGATGCGCTCCGCTGCCTTGGAATGACCAGATCTTCCAAGAAATGCAGAATCGCCCCTTAGTCATCGGCCTGATCCTTGATGATGGGGTTGTTAAGATCCATCCCCCGATCGAGAGAGCATTGCGTGAATTATCCTCAAAGCTCAAAGCCCACGGTCATGAGATTGTTACCTGGGATACTTCGCACCACGCAGAGTACATCCAGCTCATGGATAGTTTCTATACCGTCGACGGCGGGGAGGATATCCGCCGCGATGTGGCGGTGGCTGGGGAACCTTTCGTCCCTCATGTCGAGGCCCTGGTCAACCGCGGAAAAGCCATCTCTGTCTATGAATATTGGCAGTTGAATAAGCGCAAAATTGCCCTTCAGAAGAAGTATCTAGACATGTGGAATTCTGTGCGGTCTCCATCGGGCAGGCCGGTCGATGTCCTCCTTTCGCCAACAATGCCACATACCGCTATCCCTCATCGAAAAGTGCGCTGGGTCGGGTATACGAAGATCTGGAATCTCCTCGACTACACGGCGATTACGTTTCCGATTGACAAGGTGCGGGCAGATAAGGATGTGCTGCCAGAGAAGCCGTACAGTCCGAGAAATGACCTTGATGCGTGGAATTGGGGTCTTTACGATCTGGAGACTATGAAGGATCATCCTGTCAATCTGCAGATAATTGGGAAGAAACTGGAAGAGGAGAAGGTCCTAGGAGCTGCTACTGCTATTGAGAGGATTTGGAGAGATTAGGCCTGATGGGGCTACTTGCATCCAATGCATATGGCCCTGGTATATACTCCTGTCATACTTTCGTACTTGTGCAGAAGCAGGAGATGGTACCTACTAAGAACCAACACAATGGTCATATTATCTATGGAGTAGATGAGAGCCGTGTTTGGAGTTGGATCGGTTATCTCCACCTCTTATCTTATCATCGAATGAGGGGAAACAGGATAAGCATCCAATTATGTCTCATGGAGATATCCCGCCCCGCCTGTCTTGTGTCTCTCTGATGAGGCTCGTTTCTAGATAAGAAATTCCTGCTGATCAATCGCAGCAAGCACATGGAATCGTGCAACTTTATCAGTGCCTCAGGACTCAGGGACTTCCCACAGCACCCCTCAGCGATGCCCATTGACATCCATGGATGTGTGCCGAGGTACCACCGGCAGGTTCCTGTTCCAAGATGAGTATATCTATTGTGTAGATGCCCACTTCTGACCCCAGAACGGGTCTCCAACTCCACGGTCTGGTCATATCGAACATCTTCGATCACGGAAACACCGTCATTATATAGCCATTGAATCTCTGAACTGCCCCAAGGGAAGAGGTTCTCCTAACCACCAAATAGACCTTCGAAGCACGATAATTAAGTACAGCATGGGCAAAAAGCGCGTTCTCGTCAGCTACGGTGTTGATATCGACGCCGTCGCAGGCTGGCTGGGCTCATACGGCGGAGAAGACAGCACGAATGACATCAGCAGAGGTAGAAGACAACTTCAAAGAAAGGGATGATTCTTGAGTTTGTTTTCAGCGAAATCTAATTGCTGGACCTGTGATCCTCGCCCAGGTTTATTCGCCGGCCACATCGGTACCGTCCGCCTCCTTAAACTCTTCGAGAAATACAACATCAAAGCCACCTGGTTCATCCCCGGCCACTCCCTCGAGACCTTCCCCGAGGAATGCGCCATGATCCGCGACGCAGGCCACGAGATCGGCCTACACGGCTACAGCCACGAGAACCCCACGGACATGACCCTCGAGCAGCAGCGGGACGTCCTCGACAAGACGTTCCGCATGCTGACTGAGTTCTGTGGAAAGCCGCCTCGGGGCATCGTCGCGCCGTGGTGGGAAACCTCCAAGGAGATGACGGACTTGCTTCTTTCCTATGGCGTGGAGTATGACCATTCCATGTCTCATCATGATTGTCAGATGTATTGGCTTCGGACGGGAGATTCATGGACGAAGATCGATTATTCCCAGAAAGCGGAGACGTGGATGAAGCCTCTTGTCAGGGGGAAGGAGACGGGCCTTGTGGAGATTCCGGGGAATTGGTATCTGGATGATTTGCCGCCCATGATGTTTATAAAGACGGCGCCGAATAGTCACGGATGGGTGAATCCCAGGGACGTCGAGGATATTTGGAAGGCGGGGTCCCTTTTTTCCATTCCTGGCAACGCGGATACGGAGTAATTATCTCGATTCTGACCTGTTCTGTGTGATATAGGACCATTTCGATTACTTCTACCGCGAGTACGATGAATTTGTCTTCCCGATGACCATTCATCCCGACGTCTCGGGTCGTCCGCATGTTCTTCTCATGCACGAACGGTATGTGGCCGTGTTTTGCTCTTTCTACATTGAAAGGGAAGCTGATGAACCATCCCCCTCAAACGCAGGATCATCGAACATATTAACAAGCATGAAGGAGTTGAGTGGGTAACGATGGAGCAGATGTGTGACGACTTCAAGAGCAAGAATAAGCCTCCTGAAGGCGCCATTATGCCGGCGGTTGTCGGAAAGAAATAGACAGAGCACTTGAGGTGATCCATGCAATAGATGGAATACATCAGAAGCTTAGATGAACAGTGCAAAGGTGCAAGAGGGGGAGGCTGGAAACCATACAAGTGGACTCAGTCCGCCTATTTAGATACCTGCTCACGACCAGAGACGTCTGACCATGCGCATGAATTTTCAGTGATTACGAACTACAGGTTATGGACGTCAAGAGCCTGTCTGACTCATTTGATACACCCTAGGCAAACTATGCGAGCGATTTCCCTATCATAACTAGATACACAACATTCATTCATAAACAGGCATAATCCAGCAATAACCCTTGTCCTTTCAGATTTTTTTTTGAACGCCCTGAACTCCACTAGAGGAACATCAGCGAGAAACTCCAATCCTCATCATGCCTTCGGTGGCTCAAAAAGCTGCGGTTTCATATTGATCTTGCAGAGCTTTGCAACACAACCGCTCAATTGAAGCAGAGACTGCACCCCATCAAGGATGCGCATGTGTGTGAAGCCGATCTCCTTGATGAACTCCAGCTTAGAATGTTCCGACAGAGTCGGAATCGTCTTTGTTACGCGGAACATCGTGCTGATAATGTCATGCGACGAGTATCCCAGGTCCCTGAGCCAAGATGGGATCAGTATCATATAGGGCAGAAAGAAAAAGGAAGTCTCCGCATACCACAGCTCATTCAATGTATCTAAAGCGACATCGACTTTCCCTTCCCAGCACGCCTTGATCATAGCTTGTACCTTGATAGGGTGCGGGCTGTCGACAACGCGAAAGACATTATCTCCGCTTACAAAACCGAAACCGGACCATGTACTTTGCAAGTTGTTGATCGCCTGACGCATGTCTCCTTCGGCACTGAACACCAAGGCAGCGATTCCATCTTCGGAGTGTTCCACCTTTTCGGCCTCGCATATCTGCATGATTCGTTTCACCACTTGCGCATCGGTTAACCGGGCGTAGCGGAGAATAGCACACCGAGATTGGATGGGTTCGATGATCTTGTTGGACTGATTGCATGCAAATGCAAATCGTGTAGTCGAGGAGTAGATCTCCATTGTCCGACGCAGCGCTTGTTGAGCGCCAGGGGTCATACTGGAAAACTGAGTCAGTAGATGTCATTGCAAGGCAGCTTGGTGTTTCTCGTACCTATCAGCTTCATCAAGGATGACTATCTTGTGACGACCAGGAGGCAATGTGACCTTCTTCTGCGCAAAGCCCTTAATCCGATTCCTGACAACATCGATACCTGGCAATTCCCACAACCAATAAGCATTGCTGTCCTCACACAACGTGGTTTCTGCCGCGCACCTCTTTCATCACTGGCGTTCAATTCCAACACGGCCTCCTTGTAAGCATCTCCCAGCAATTGTCTCGCCAGGCAGAGAATAGAGGTGGTCTTTCCAATACCGGGCATGCCTGAGATAATAACGTGTGGCATATTTCCATCTTTGGCAATAATCTTTAATCGTTCGACGGTTTCTGTGTTGCCGACGATGTCGTCGAGGAAGACGGGGCGATACTTCTCGACCCTGCATCAAGCATAGTGCATTAGTACCCAAGGCATCGGAATTGAATGACATTATCTTCTGAAAGCATTGCATCAAATTCCCATGAAGCTGGGATTTCACCGCATGAGATCGACTGCGCTTACCAGGGCAATTCATAGTCCGGAGGAGCTCCAGCCGTGTTGGCCTTGAGACCATTTCCTGCAGCATCTTTTGACGACTCCGCCTGCACCATGTTGACTGTATCTGATGAAGCAGAATTCAACTTTCGAGGAAGTTTTGTGAGAGATATTCTGAGTCGTGGTGGTTTCTAAATGGCAAATACTTGGCCAAGTTGCGTGAATGAGTGAGAGCTCTAAGAAACGCGAAATTGACTCGTTCGACGCGTCGGTTAACCAAAAGTGGTCTGATAATGACCAGAGAAGGTCCTATGCATGGATGATCATGAAAGGATATTCTTCACGAAAAGAAGTAATTGCAGTGTATATACTGTGTCTTTAAAAATATCCTGAAGATCAAAAGAGGATAGTCTTATATTCATGGAGTAGAAAATGTCATGGTGATAAACTCTCTTCAATTGCTGGTCAACTTGAATCTGTCGATTCAGCTCAACTCCGCTTCATCATTCAACTTTTACTGGACTTCATCCCATCGTTTAGAGATTCTATGCCATTCATATTTTTACCTTGGTACTGTAGTTGCTCAGTTGCAATGACTCTCCACTTTTGGACCCCATAGAGCACTAGCACTATATCAATCCATCCCCTCTGGAGCTTCTGAGCTGCGCACTTGTTCATCCCTACAAAGCAGCATCTTTACCATTGCCACTCTTTAACACCCACACTGATATCTTTCAACATCTACTCCGTACAACCTTGACCTCTTTGAATCCACATCCAGCACATTCGTGCATCCACCCGACCGAGAGACAATGGGAACAACCTCCGTCCGCCGCAACCTCTTCCACCACAGCCTCAGCAGACGCCCCGCATCAGCTGCTCCTCCCTCCAATCCATCCGTACAAACCGGACCCAATGGCTCTTCCTCTCATTTCTCATCCCACCACGTTCTGAGACCAGCATCGCCTTCTGAAGGATTGGGCTCGGCGTTGAGTTCAGGACCAGTCGATAATGGAGACATTGTTGTCCGAGACAAAAACGGCGGCTACAAAATGGATATCCCAGTCTTACCACCTGTTCTCCCTGGCGAAGAGGGTGATGAGATGGAAGGTGTAGAACAAGGACCGTCCACTGGACCCGCAGGCGTGAATTCTACGGGGGAGACGGGAATTAGTGGGCGGGAGAAAGAGAGTAGGTTGACGTTTGATATTCAGCGTTGGATTGTCGCGCAGTCGGGTGGAATGTATCTGACCGTTACGTGTTCAAGAGATCGATATCAGTCTTGTGGAAATGATGTGCAGGAATCGGAATAGACAGATGAGTAGTGAGCCACCTGGTGAGTATGACTCGTCTTAACTCCCCTTTTCATTGTTCTATAACTCTCTACGGGGAGTTATTTGCTGGCGGTTCGAAACTCCAGCAGCATAATCCATGAGGCGAAGTGCTCCGCTAATTCGACTAGAAATTTTGAACCTGATACACCAAAGTCTCCGAAACAAGGTAGCATCTCTAGATGAAGATAATTGGATGTACGAAGCAGGAGAGGGGTCGCGAGTATGACCCTCCAAAACTAGAAACGGGTTCAAACACTGGATATTGGTTGGTATCGTTCTCACTCAGCCAGTGGGTGATATGTTCAATGTGATTGACCTCGATTACAAGAACTGCTCTATATCCACCTAATCGAGCTCCATATTTGCTGGCGGCTCCTGGGCCGTCTTGGGTGCTCCCCTGGGTAGCGCCGCCTTCCTGCCACCAGCGCTCTCCTGGCCACCTCCAAACAACATGTTGCCCATCATCTCCAACAACGGATTTCCCTGCCGAGGAATTTTGATGCCGAAGTACTGTTCGCCAATCTGTGCCAAGGCGTCATCCCAAGTGCCGACTTCTTGGATATGCGAAGCATAGTGCGCGGTAAGTTGTTTGAAAAGGTCCGCGCTTCCCCGTTGGATAGTAAGGAGCAACAAGCTGATGAAGTTCAACAAAGGTAGTGCAGGATACACCCGTACGTCGGAGCTGGCACTGCTCACTTCTTGGACACCGAGGGAGGGATTGGATGAGGAGAGCCTCGATGTGAAGATCAAAAACGCCTTGTTGGCACTTCGAAGATTACCAGTCACGAGGTATGGGAAGACCGCGCGAGAGGCGTAGATGGCCGCTGTATGAGGGTCATCATTCGTGTACCATTCATACTCAAGCTTCGCCAGAGTCTCGGCGGATTCTGAAGTTCCGAGGATGAGATGCTTCTCCGCGTCGTAAGGCTCATTTTCTAGGGATCGGAGTTAGGGAAGCGCTATCGGGTCACTATAATGGAAGAAAACGAACCTTCAGCATATACTGATCCAGCAGCATGGTGCAGCTCTGGGTCTCCCCGTTCTAATGGACCAAATTTTCCACTCCAGCCAATCATCTCCTGGATGTATCTCTTCCGGGTAGGCTCTTCTGGTGGGAACTCTCGTAGGAGCTCGATTAGGCGCTCTATGATAGAGAGATCATTGTTAGCAAGCTTTATGTCCGGCAGGTGTCTTCAACTAAGAAACCCCCTGCTCGTGCACCTCCGCGACCGAACGTCCATGTGCCAGTAGATAGGCGAAGAGAATTCGAATATCAAGCTTACTCTTTCGAGCCCGGCCCTCTGCATCATCATCCCCTCCGGCAATCTCCCACCCCGCCTTATTGTACACCTCGACCACCAACATGATCGCCAGATCTCCACCGCTAGCAGACGCACCCTGCTGCAAACCTGCTCTTAGAAGGGCGGTCGCTCCGCCGGCCAAGATCTCTGCGGCGGCATCATAGTTGGCTTGTTTGATATACCGTGCAGCGATGACGCGGAGTTGCTGGTGAGCTTCGTAGTAAGCTCCGGAGGCGATTCTGGAGGGACACAGCAGGTATCAGCATGGTTCTTTTTGTTGGAGCATCATAAAATGATAACATCAGAGATGGCCTGCATGTACGTACTTCTCTTGCTGCCGAGCAATAGTCTTTTCGATCCGTGAGGTCATCTCTCGATTCGTTCTGACCTTCGCGGCGATGATTTGGCAATAGACAACCCCGGGTGTTTGGCTGTTCAGTGGAGAAGTGGCCTATCGATCCGGTAAGACGTCAATGTAAAATCGCGCATAAAATATGCGAGGATCAGACTGTGCTCGTTCAAGCAATGGAATCGATTGTTCTTCTCCAAGAAGGGAAGACTCTCCAGTGGTGGGGGACGTGCCGGGACAGGGCTAGACCGAGATCAGCAACTGAGCAATAATTCCCACAGGTCCTACTCCGTACTACTATCAGATCAATTACCCTACAACCTCGGTGAATCTTCAAGACTGGTCGAGTTATATAGAAAGAGCCAGAATATCTTGATTTGATTGACTTCGATCATCATTCCTTGTCTGCTGCTACTCATCCATAGACAAGTCTACAACGAGATGAGGCTTCATGAATACCTAATTGATCAATGAAGTCAAGACATCATCTAGACCAAACAAGTCAAGTTTCGCCTTTGTAATACCTCATCTTCGTCTGATGCCTCTGAGAAAAAGAAAACACAAAATATGAATTGGTCACGTTTCGATATCCAACCAATCAACCGCTTCGCCGGCTCCAATACGACCATCCGACGTCCAAGAGTATGGCCTCCAGGAATTGATCTTCTCCTTCTGCTCTCAGGAAGACGACGTCTGACACCGAGCCCCTAGGAAATTGCATGCTTCTCCTACGATGATCAGCATCAATTTCATCTGGATGAGTCCTCTCTGCGGTACTACTATCCACCGCGTCTTCCTGCGGATCTCAATCGCGGCTTTGATACTTTCCAGCAGCTAGATGATAGCGCAGACGAGCATCTAGACGCACTGCTGGATACTATCATTGCTCTGGAGAAGGAGACGGGGAAGAGATGTGAGGCAGATATCATCACGTGGAGGGGGATGATGACCAAGGTGAGGCCCTGGATTCGAATGAATATGCCATCAGTGGTCACTGGCTGATTGAGAGTATAGATATTGACAGCGCCATTCGACCATATGAACGGGTGCGTAAGCCGCTGCGTACTGTGGGCGTTCCTCTCGCTGACCTCGTCGCAGGTTTGAGATGAACGCGACGCGTTTCCAGGTGAAAGACATACCGAGATCCCTTGAACACATACCAGGATAATCTAATCTTTGATACCAACAGGGTACAATGTATATTTGCTCGAACTCGTCCAAAGTTAACTACTTGCTTCTAACGTCTGCGCTAGATTCATTGAAGAGAATAATGCCTACAAGAATGAACAGAAGCGCATCCAGATGAATCAACGCATGCCGTCTGGAATGCCTTCACAGGATTTAATGGCATACTGGGGTAAATGCCATCCATCTATTCAGAGTCAGGAACTGAGCTTCTAATATCCGTGATGTTCAGGGTATAAGTTCGAAACGCTATCTGTGCTTCGACAACCATGGGATCCTACACCTCGCGCAGAGATTGAAGGCCGAGACAACGAAATTGTGAACAACAAAGCTCAATATTGCTCCGTTGTACGTACCGGAATCGGAAGTGTCAGGATTATACTCGGTGGAGAGGTAGATGCTGGTACGCTGCCAATATAAGGCTGACGAATTTTTCGTCCAAACTTGTAATACCTACTAACCTGATTGATACCGAACAGTCTGGGATTGCAAACCGGACAGAAAAGAAGATCCCATCAATTGGGTCGAACTGAAAACGTCCGCTGAGATCAGAAATGATCGTGACATGGTGAAATACGAGCGCAAACTCCTCAAGTTCTGGGCGCAATCGTTCTTGCTCGGCGTTCCCAAGATCATCGTCGGGTTTCGCGATCAGCAAGGCATCGTGCATCGCTTGGAAGAAATTGAAACCGCCAGCATACCGGGGAAGGTCAAACGTGTCGGGAAAGGGACCTGGGATGGGAATATCTGCATCAATTTTGCTGCGCAATTTCTTGAATGTGAGCCCTTTGATTGCGGGAAATGATATTATTGGCGCTGCATTTGTAGCTAATTCTTCGCAGGGCTCAAGGGCATCATTCGAGATGACGGGACATGGCGCATACGCAAGCGCGAGAAATCATCGATGATCGAAGTGTTCAAGCTCGAGGAACGCGGATCAGGAGACATCATCTCTCCGGCATTTACAGCGTGGCGGACACAAACATGAATACTGGACATCGACTACTTCTCCTCTGTGTATAAGTGCACATTTGGCATCAAGGCTTCTCTCGGTATGGGATCAATGGATCCAACAGACAGATCAGACGTGTTTCGGATAAAGCCAAGATGGGGCCATAACACGACGCTTAGGATACAGTTCAATGAAGGATTGTCTGCTTCAATCCTAGCAACCCGTTTTGGAGAAATTGATGGGATAGGATAGCTCGCAAAAAACCCGCGCCTATTATGCAATGTGGCATCGCTGGACTTCTGTCGGTTGGATGATCTACTGATAATATTGCCAAAAATTCGCGGTCCAACCCGACAGAAGGCAAACGGACATTCCAGGTATCCAGAGCCTGCTGGCTAATGAGGTACTGCGCGAAACGAAGTCCACCGAGAATAAGTGGACACTGCGAATGTGTTCGTCGAGACCACACAGTTGATACACGATAGGGTCAAGGCAGGCCTTTTGAAGGCAGTCTGCTCCGTGATGTACAGTCTCCCAAGTGATATCAAACACAGTCAACGGCGTCTACGGGGGACGTCAGTGGCTAATTTCAATTCCTGAATATCATTCTCATTCGGAGACATATTCCTTATATCCCGTATGGGCTCAATCTCCATTAGACTTGTTCTCGGGGCTGCCCCTTTCGAGTTCTCTTTTACGTAGATATTCGTCACGCGATGCTCTTTTCGCTGCAGATTTGACCGCACGTCTATGAGAAGACCCATTGATATGGATATTCCACTGCACTTCATTCGTCATGGTTTTCTGACACAAATCGCAAGTAATGCATTTCGACATGTCATCTGTGGATATCTCCGACTGCGATTTCCTCGCTTCAAGAGTGGAGCGCGCCAACTCCGAAAGCGACTTCGGATCAGGGCATGGTTGGTTTTTAAGGAAGCAATCCACAACTCGCTCGGATGGCTCCGTTATGCATTTGTTCCAGTTTGCGACGTCCGTGCCATCGAGGACATATAGACAATCTGTTTTGCCGATCTGCGCGAGGGTGCGCCATAATGTGTTCCGGATATATTTGATCTGATACGTGGCATATTGGCGTGTGGCGGTTTTGATGGACTCGATGCATGATCGTTTGAGCTTTTCCAGCTCTTCATCGCTTGATGATCCGGCATATAATGCCGAAAAGTACGGAGCTAGTTCCTTGAACCCGATAGATACCCAGACACCCTTGCCTTGATCGACAACGACGCCTTGCGATTGTTTCTCGCGCACATAGTCCGACATACTCTTCGCTTCGGATATCAAACCCTGCTCAAGCATGACGTCGACGCGTTTGTCTAGTCGGGCATTCAGAGTTTCTTTTTCCGAATGCACCCAAAATATAATAGTCGGAAAACGCAACTGGCCTGCGGAAGAATGGGATCCGTTACTGCCACTTGTCATGGCCGCTGCCGCCTGCCTCTGGCGTTTCTGCTCCGCGTAAATTTCTGAAGCCGGACGACCGGTCTGAAGATAAACCTCCAAAGATCGCCGAATCTTGCGAGTCTCATTCGGATGCCATCGGTCAGCCATCACGGGATCAACCTCTCTCAGCTTCTGTAGAATCTCCTCCGGTGATGCATTGAGAATAGGCCACTTTTCAGAGGATGATTGCGTCCTCGCAGGTGTGATTGTATTAGCACGTCCCTCTTCATCTGAGCTGCTATCTGAGTCCTCCCCCACAAGCGTGCTTCTGAAAAGAACCGCTCGAGTGTAATAGTGGTTGCCTCCGACTAAAATAGGCAGCTTCCCTCGAGCGCGTATATCCTTGATGATTCGGAGGCACTCGCTTTTGAAGATCCCGACTCGCCACGGTTCCTCGTCGAGCTCAACACAGCTGATCAAATGATGGGGGATTCCGTTTCTTTCCTCCATCGGGATCTGATTCGTGATGATGGGTAGGCCGCGGTACATCTGCATCGCGTCGCCGTTGATGATTTCGCCGTTGAATCGGGTAGCTAGGTCAACCGCAAGCTATCTGCAGCCGTTAGAGAAATTGACGATGACCGAATAACTTTCCTGAAAAAGCCAAGCGATTTACATTCGACTTGCCAGTGCCAGTGGCACCGACGACGGCTATGAGAGGTTCCATCCTGCGTGGTCGTATGTTGAAGAGGGCTCGAAGCCAGTTTAGCATGGCGCACGAGAGTGACCAGGGCTCAGCATCATGACATCAGAGAAGCCATCAGAAATACAACATTGTGAGACTCAATGAAGATGAAGCTATAGCGGGGGGAAATTATTTGACGGGAAAATTAAATTGATGCGGGATCATTGCCTCATCTCCGTGGGCCAACGATGGAGGACGGGACCAGTTTGGAAAATCATTAAACTAACTCGGTGCGGTACAGATCCAATGCTACAGGTACTCGTCCCCAAGGATCTAAACCTGAATGGGTTTAGCCCCGCTCAAAAGTCTTCTTTTGATTGGGCACGTGGCAGCGTGCCTGATAGCCCAACGCAACCAGACGGCTTAATAAATGCCAAATTACCTTTATTTAGATATAAGCGAAAAGAAGGCTTTATTATATACTAAAAGTAGTAAGTAATTTAAATAGCTTGCTTTTGGGCCTCCCATTTACTATTTAGCTAGTAGAACCTTCTGATGCTTCTTACATTGGTGTGTAAGTAGAAGTGCTTGCTTTTTGCAGTTTTCAAGCCCCTTTTGCTTTCGCATCTCGTAGGTCTCCTCAGCTCACGCGACCTTATCTTCATCCTTTTTCTTTGGAATTTTTCGAGCGTCTTTTGCATATACAACACCACCTTGTTGAATGACTTGTCTGCGGAGATTGGCATGAATATGCCATTGAAGTTCTACACCTTTTGAAATGCTTAAGCTTATCAGCCATCTTGGAACGGGCGGTGCACTAAGTTTACCGCTCGACGATAAAAGGTACAAGTCGATTGATCAACAGATTGATCAGCCTCAGCACACTACTCCGTATATAGTAGCATGTGCAGCCTGTGACATAGAATCCTGTCTTAGTATCTTTTAAGAAATCAAGTACAGTAACCCATTCAGCGCCACATTGCGGGGGGATTCTTATCTAGATAATCATGCCGCAAAATTATATTGGCCACGTTTTCTACCCAAAACTTACTCTGTACAAGGATGCAAATCCAAGCTTATCAAGCATATAGATGTTAGCACTACTGCTGGGCCTCGATTTATGCCACATGGCCAACAAGACCAACATACATCGTGTATATCAGGAAGTTTGCATTGGCGACGTGCCTTGAGCTGTCAGGCACGCTACCACGTGCCCAATCAGAAAGAAACTTCTTGAGTGGGGCTAAACCTGAATGGGTTTGTATCTTTGGGGCACGAAATACCTAACGCACGGATGTACTTCCTGCCAAGTTAATAGTCTATAAAATAAATACGGATGCAGTCTAATATTCTGAGTCATTGCTCGGCTCCTGCATCTTGATTCTTTCCTCTGTCTTTCGAGCCTCAGTCCCATACCCTCATCGATATTCCCTCGTCCGCTCAGAGCAGTAAGGAAGGGTAAAGGATATAAAGCGGATCACAACATGGCCGCAGCCAGCAACAATTCCCCGGTAGGAGCGCCTTCAATCGAAGTACGCGGTCTATCCTACAAGTTCCAGGACGGCTCTTCCGGTTTAACCGATGTAACTCTGAGTCTTCCTGCTGGAAGCCGAACGCTCCTGATTGGCGGTATTGTCCATTTCTCTTCTCATCTTCTCTTCCTTAGATCTTTAGGTAGCTACCTTGAGAAGCTCTTAACTGATATTCTACTCTACAAGCCAACGGCGCGGGCAAAACAACCCTCCTGCGCCTTCTCTCGGGGAAGCGTCTCGCCCCATCAGATACGATCTCCGTATCAGGCATCGACCCTTTCAAGCATGGTCTTGAGGGAGTGACGTATCTGGGCGTCGAATGGGTTCTCAACAGCATCGTGAGAACGGACATCGATGTCCCCACGCTCCTCGCTTCCGTAGGAGGCGACGCATTCCCCGAGCGACGGGATGAGCTGGTCGAAATCCTCGACATCGATCTCCGGTGGCGCATGCATGCGGTCTCGGATGGAGAGCGCCGCCGGGTGCAGCTGGCCATGGGCCTTCTCCGTCCCTGGCAGGTGCTTCTGCTGGATGAAATCACCGTCGATCTGGATTTGTTGTCAAGGAGCAATTTCTTGGCCTTTTTGAAGCACGAGACTGAGTCGCGGCCGTGCACGATCGTGTACGCCACGCATATTCTGGACAATCTTGCGCAGTGGCCGACCCATTTGGTGCATATGCACCTTGGTAACGTCAAGCAGTGGGGGCCTGTGGAGAAATTCAAAGATGAGGTCCCCAAGGGGACTTCGGAGAATAGTGTGCTTGGTGAGCTCGTGCTCAAGTGGCTGAAAGAAGATTTGAAGGCGCGTGGGCCGAGAAATGGTCGACGGAGCGAGGGTAAAACCTACGAGTCGCTGGAGGGAATGGGTGGGTATGGACTTGAGAAGAGAACTTGAGTTGCGGCTCTTCTTCGCCTTTCTTATACTTTTCGTTTCTTTCCTTTCGGTCCTGCTAAGTGATCTATTTGAAAAAATGATGGGTTGGCACTTCAACAAAGGGTTTCATTCAACCACATGGCATGCCTAGGGTTAACGGCATTGATGATAGACATACCGGGCGGTACAGTTCAACAGTACTTTCAACATTTAGAGGGTTTTTTTCAACATTTTTCATTGGGCCAACGATCGGGGGCGTTTTGCTATTTGTATATATCACCTTTCTTATCAGAGCAGGTTTGAGATCGCATACACACGTATCGCGCTATCCTCACTCGCCACAGCGAGCTCAAATTCATGATCAGCATTAACTTCTTCATCACGTCTCTTCAATAAACAAGGCTGCCATGCTAGCTCCGTGATCGCTTTCGACGGCGACACGAGTCTATCAATGGTTGTGACGTTGTGTGATTCGAGAGTGTCACTTGCAACTCTGTGTATAGAGATCTCTCCATTATCCTCGCCGGCTGCAAGGTAGAAGGCGCCCTTTTGCGCTTGGGACATGAACGAAACGGCAGTGACAGGATTTGTGAGGGAAATCGTTGACTTGCAGACAAATGTGCCCTCCTCGAATTGCCATATTTTCACGGATTTATCACGGGCAGCTGTAGCAAAGACAGGCTTTTCTGACGAGGGTGCCCATGCAGCGTCTAAAACCATTCGCGAGTGACCCTTGGGGTTTGATGTAAGAAGCGTAAAAGTCAGGGGATCTTCCTCGCTCCGAGTGAAGACTGCCCATTGACGATCACGCCCAACACTAAGGAGGTAGCGGTCGTCGTCAGAGAAGGCAAGGCTTGTGATGGTCAGGGAGTGCGCTGTAAGCGATGGTTTGATCTCATGCCAATCAGACGTGTCATACAGACGTACGACAGCATGGTCTAGAGAGCTTGCCTTGCATGCTGTAGCGATGACTGTTCTATCGTGGCTGACAGCCACGGCGGATATTTCATAACCGTGGCCGTAGAGCTTCTCATGTTCCGGCCACAACGTATAGCGGGCCAGATGATCCTCAAGAGGAGGGCGACTCATATCCAGCATGACTGTCTGAATTGCTTGAGCTTGCGCGGGTTCCTGCTCAACTGCCTCGTCTTCTCCAAGTGGGACCTCATCGCCCATTGATTTGTTGGAAAGACCAAGTACCGGGATTTGGGCAGTATCGGGAAGCTCTTCTTCGGCGGGTTGATAGAATCCTGAAAGCTTCTCCAGCAACTGGGCAATAGGTCTGGGCTCGTTAAAAACGCGTAAGAGTTTCTCGTCCGCTCCAGAAACGAAGCGTGTCGGTCCCAAGGTGTCGATGCAGTTCAGGTCATAACCATGGATTTGCGGCCGTGAAAACTCATGCCACGACTCCAAACCCTCACGTACCCATTTCGCATGGAGTCGGGTCGTTTGATCCGAGCTCGTTGAGAGAAGGTAGCCTCCAGTAGCTTCCCACTGGATGCCATTAACAGATCGCACGTGGCCTGTTATTCCCAATGTCTGCACCCACATATCGGAGTCTGCATCATATTCCCACGATCTCCAGCTACCCGTTCGGCCAAGACTGACAACATGTTTGCCATCTGGTGACCAGAGACCGATCCAAAACCCGCCGGTGCTACCCGTGGCTGAGGTAGAGCCCTTTTGTACACTGATCTCACCCATGCGCTCCGCTGACACCCAGACACCTGAAACGGGATCCGGTTCCCAAATAGTGAGGGTATTATCGGCAGAGGCAGATAAAAGCTGCGTCCGGGACGGGTCAGGGTTCCAGGCTGCAGTATAAATCCAGTCCTCGTTGCCAAAAAGGAGAGCCTCAAAGGTGATGGAGAATTTCGATCCGCCTGCTTCAAACTCATGGGCTTTGTTGGATAATGTCGGTTCGGCTCCACTCAACATAGGATCGTCATCATCAGTCGGCAAGGTGGTCGCTGCTTCTCCTCGGTGTATTCTCCAGAGTCGAATGTACTTGTCCTGGCTAGCAGATGCGAGAAGATAATCACCCGCCTCACTCTGCCTCTCAACTGTGAAGCACAGAGACCTCACCCAGGCTTCATGACCCGAAAGAGTAGCGCAGAGTTTGAAATCAGGAGCGGCAACTGTATCTTCAGCCACGTAGATTTGCACATTGTTCATCGTGCCCGCAATTGCGAGCACTGCAGGTTTGGTTCCTTGGTCCGTTTGAAGCAGTTTCATTGACAGCGCTAGCGGGAAGAATCGAGGTTTCATCGGTATTGTCTTCAGAAGCTCCCCTTCTGCACCCTCTTGTAGGGTGATCCTCCAGATTCTGGCTGTTCCATCTGCAGCTCCCGATGCGACGATATCCAAACCATCTGCCACAGTGAGTGTATTAATCGAACCTTCATGCCCCTTCAATGTATGTAGATGTATGAAATCACGCGAGTCCGCCGATTTACGTCGCCATATCCGGATCGTTCGGTCGACGGAACCTGTTAAAAGAAGCTTCGTGCCCGTCGAGGGACATGTGTAGAACTTGACTGCGTTGACCTTATCGGTGTGACCAACAAGCAGAGAATATATGCCATGATGAGACTTGCTCTGTAGTTACTATCAGTATCGAGGTATTGCAAAGAATCAAGGAACCGAATGAACTCAATCTCGTACCAGCGGGTCCCATAATGCGACATTATTATCAGCACCAAATGCGAGCACACTGGTCTGTACATCCCAGTCCGCAGCGGCTGGGTGCCGGTTGCCCCCAACGCTGATATACTCGGTTGTTATTGATACCATGAATGTGAAGCTTGTTCAATAATCCAGGAATAACTGTCCGTAACGCCCTCGGAAATCCCAATGCCGTCGTTGAGGATGGAAAATGTGGGTGGTTTGGAGCTGTCTGGGAGATATTTTCAATTTGCGTGGGATGGACTGCGATTCAAGCTTATCGATAAGAAGAGAACAGACACATCAGAAGAGTTTCTTCTGCGAACCTCCCTCCTTGCGATGTACTTATTTTTTCTCTTTCGAAACACATGTGCAGGAAGTAATATCGCTCAATTGTCGACTATCCTTTATTTCTCCTGACTGCAAAATAGAAAACAAGAAAAAGAAATGGAGGACAGTGGCCCTGAGACCATTTCTATCACCGTAGAGTTCACGTTGAGTCTTGCCCCTCCCTATCTTTCCGTTTGCGCAGATCATGCTGACTCTTTGTCGCACGTAGGGGAGGGCTTGAAATGTTGTTCTCGAACGAGCGAAAACACAAAATCTCTTTGCCTGCCCGACTAGACGACGGAACCCGGCCAAATATCAGCTATCTGCTGGATTACCTTGTCAAGAATGTGATGCAGGACCAGAGGAAGGAACTGTTTTTATTAGAGGACAACGTGTAAGACTCCAGAAGGGATCATGGTCCTGGGCAATGTTGACGATATACACTAGGCGGCCTGGTATCCTGGTTCTGATTAATGATGCCGACTGGGAACTGGAGGGTGAGGAGAAGTACGAGCTTCAGCAGGGAGATAACGTTGTCTTCGTCTCTACATTGCACGGTGGCTAGCGTGCTCGGGTTCTTTTTACGACAAAGATCTAGCCATTGCTGCGAAAAGGTTGAATTCGCGAGACATGGACAGATTCCGTTCTCAGTCTTTCAGAATGAATCCATATTGCAGGGTCGTTGAATCATGGATCTAGACAACATCTTCCACATGTTGCTGTGAGATCCTTTCCGGCTCCCGAGGAGTTCGGTGGCCACTTTGAGGAGTGGCTAATCCGTCTGCTGGACTACCCAATCCGCCAAGCAAAGGAGTGGTCATCCCGCTGGGAGGCACTGGAATCTTTATATCTTCAGGGGAGGCAGGGATGATCTCTTCGGGGAGATCAGGGATGTGGATCCTTCTTGCCTCGTTTTGGTAACTCTCGGGAATAATCTGTCAATTTTGTCAGTGAGGAACTCCATGTACATAAAATTTCAAGACGCACCTCGATAATCTCGTTTCGTGGAAATTGTAGGAATGGGATATCCGCAGCATTGCATGCCATAAGGTAGCCATATAGAACTCTAAGAACGCTCTCATGTGCAATAATAAGAAGATCATTTTGTTCCCGCTCGAGTTCCAAGATTATTGGCTCGAGTCGCACCGCGAGGTCATGATACGACTGCAGATATCAGATCAATATTAATAAGACCCACCTCAGCACATCAAGAATGCCGTTATGACTCACCTCTGCACGGGGGTAGCGGTGATGGTAGGGGTCGAGTTCGTGCTTTGCGACCTCGTCGGGATATTCTTGCCGAATCCGTCTTTCTGACATCTTCTCACAGACTCCTGGGTTCAGCTGGCTCATTTGCGATCTCTGTCGAACTTTATACCCTTTTTCATGGAGGTATTTGGCGGTCTCGACCGTCCTGCGTCGGGTAGACGTCCACACGGTTAAGGGTTTCAATTCATAGTCTGTCTCACCCCGATCAATCATTGCTTGCTTCTCTGATTCCCGATGCTGCAGTAAACGTTGGGTCATCTTCCTTGCATAGTCTTCTCCTTGCTCCGATAGAGACGCATCAGCCTTGTAGGAGTTGGCCTCGACCGAAACTCCAGCCTATCGTGGCAAACGTTGTGCTGAATTAGATCATGACCACACATGCCTCAGCAGTAAGAGCAAAAGAAAGCGAGGTACGCTTACCCGTGCAAAATATGTATGCCTAGATTTGATGTGGAGATTCAGGAGATAAAAGACTATACGATTTGAAAGATAACCAAAGCTAACGTTGTTCACGATCAATCTTTCGCCGGCATTTATCATCTGCATTCAATTAGAATGTTTGGCTTGAGTGTGGTATTGAGTGACAGACCTTGATATAATTCAAGTCCTTTTCTTCCATTGTCTGAAACTGGGGGATGCGAGCAGAAATCCGTGCAAGGTAGTGTTTCACTGCATCATCTGGATTCCACCCTACATACTACTAAACGTCAACATACGCATAGGGCCAGCTGGACATAACAGAAGCACTCACATCGGGTGATGAAATTTTTACTCGACGAACATTCTCCTCGATGATTCGTTCATCATCACACCATGACTCAATGAAAAGGGTCTTCGGGAAGGGCAGACAGAGTCGTTAGTTCTCATGTAGCTTGTTCAGTAAAGAAGCAGGTTGAGTCACCTCAATATCATGTTTAGCAAATTCCTTCGCAAGAGATCGCCGCCCAGTGGCCAACGGGTTGACAGCATCGTATATTGCTATTTGACCATTCTCGTGATTCAAAAACTGGTAGATGTCTTCACGACATTTCTTCACGATTTTCTGCCGGAGCAGGACAGATGATGCAGATGCTGCGTGTACACTGTTAGCGCAATTCGCGTATGCATGACCGGGATTTCAAGGCTGAATAATTGAAGGTCTTCCAGAACGTATCATCAGGGCCAATATGGCGCTACTTACCATTCACGAAAAAGTAATCGTCAGGCATATCTTGACCAAATGGAATGGTAGCGCGTCGGTAATCTCCCAGGTGGAAGATTCTGGTCTTGACCCCTAGCCTAAAATGCAATGTTATTAACCATAAAGGCCATCGAGAAGAATGGATCAAAATTCTGAATGTCAGGAAATACACACCATCGTAGATATCGTGCCAGAGCTACAGATATATGTCTGAGTCAAGGGGCACTGTTAGTCATCCTCTCCGAGTCAATATCAGGTCTGTACGGGTCAAACCAACGTTTTACCGCGGGCTGGAAGGCCAACAGTGATGATGACAATTCTTCCAGAATGGAAAAGGCGGCCAGATTCTGTGCTGTATAGTTGAGCTGGTGCAAGCTCGGCCTTTTCAGGTAGATCGTGAATCGCATCGACAAAGGTTGACGACTTCCGCCTAAAACGAGGAGAGTTCGCAACGATATCCGCTGTCCTGCACAAGGTCAGATCAAACGAGAGCAAAATAACTGGTGGCCTTTTCTCAAACTCGTAACCGTCGTGTATTTGCGATGGTGGTCGGGTCATTCGCTGTGCGTTTTGCACGTTGAACGATTTCAGAGGGAGCTTACAGTAGTGTATCCATGGGTGAGATTCCGTTTCTCAAGAGTCAAGACAATCCGCAACGAGAAGAAAGCCGATCATCAAGAGACCAAACGAATGGACGTTGCTTAGTTATTGGAACTCGATCCGACAGAGAAATGAGGATCAAAAGACGCCAACGAATAGATAAGATAAGCCTAGATGATGTAGGTGCGAAAGCGCGCAACGTCCTTGCGGCGCGGATCGGTTTAAATCGAGCTGGAGCGATCTGGGAGGGACTATGACAATCTCCTCTGCACGATAGGCAATTGCAACACGCGACGGACAAGGACACCATGAACGTCTTCAAAAGGTCATGATGCTCTCTTTTAGAATCAGTCTCTTCTGGCTTTAGGCAATATTATCGTTATAACTCCATGTTCTGGACAACTTAATAAGAGGAAGCTTGTCCCGGGAAGAACCGAAGCAGCTGGCTGTGATGCCTGAGGCCACGATTCCTTGTGCTTTGTCTGCCAAGGCCGAATCGCAGCGGACAACCAAAAGTGACTTTTTTCAAGCTTTGTCAAGTCTTCCTAACACTGCGCTACGATCCTCAATCAACCACAACCCCGAGCTGGCCAGACACAGCCCAAAGGGGTTATTTCAATTTAACGACCAGTGATACCCCTTCCCTCTAGGTCTGTCTAGTAATAAGGGCTGGTCTCAATCGTGTCTCCTTTTCCTCTTTGTCCCGAAGGCTTGTCCGTGACCGACGTGAACGACTCGTGTGAACTATCCATCATACCGTACATCACCTTTATTCAATACACCAAAATGGCCGATTTCCTATCATCTCTCTCCTTCCTGACCGACAATACCGTCGCTGCAGCTGTCAAAGATGCATACACCTCGTTCTCCGAGCGAAGGGCGGCTCTGGGGTTGCCCAACCCAGGAACTGTGGATAACATTGCCAGAGAAGTGCAGAAGGATGTTCTGCTATCCAATTTCATGTTCTCAGGTTTCCGGGCAGACTTGACAAAGGTTTTCGGCATGTCTCCTCTGTTCCGCGTGTCACATGCATTCTCCATGGGCTCGCAAGGAAATCTGCCTCCGTACGCCTTCTCTGCTATGTACGGAACTCCCAAGGTAAGAATAGTGCCACCAACCTGGTCGAACAGATCTAGACGTCAGCAGTGAATTGCTAACGAATATCACCGTAAAAGATTTTCATGCAAGGAAATTTCGGAAGTGATGGCGCGCTCGCTGCGGTCGGTAACTACCGATGGAACAATTCGTTGGTGACCAAGACCAACACTCAGATCATGGCTGGAGCTACCCAAGGATTGTTGCAGATCGACAACGACTACACTGGTTCCGACTTCTCAGCTTCGCTCAAGGCATTCAACCCATCGTTCCTGGAGGGCGGTCTAACAGGAATCTTCGTCGGAAGCTACCTTCAATCCGTCACTCCCAGTCTCGCCCTCGGTTTCGAAGCGATCTGGCAGCGTCAGGGTCTTAATGCTCGTCCGGAAACTGCGCTCTCCTACTACGCCAAGTACAAGGGCAATGACTGGACTGCTAGCGCTCAGCTGCAAGCACAGGGTGTCTTTGCCGCCTCTTACTGGAAGAAGTTGTCCGAGCGTGTCGAAGCTGGCGTCGACATGAACCTCCAGTTTGCTCCCAATGCGGCCGCGGCTATGATGGGTGGACCTAGCAGAGATGGCACAACTTCGATCGGAGCCAAGTACGAGTTCCGCGCCTCTACATTCCGTGCACAGGTCGACAGTGCTGGAAAGGTCAGCTGTCTCCTTGAAAAGCGGATAGCGATGCCCATTTCTCTCACTTTTGCCGGCGAGATCGATCAGGTGAAGGTGAGTCATAAACCCCTGTACTCGTCCACTGAATGACTGAAGCTGACCATATCTCAGCAAACGGCCAAACTTGGTCTTGCCGTTTCCCTGGAGATCGCTGGTGAGGAGTTGATGGAGCAGCAGGAGAAGGCCGAGGCTCAGGGCATGATTCCTCCGCCTTTCTAAATGTCTCTTCACGATTCTTAGCTGCAACGGCTGAATACGCAAGCTGCAGTACGGGGTGAGTAGATCAAGAGCTTCTGCTCAATGTGGTCCTTTGTCCCCTCATAACTTTTCGCGACGTGTCTTACTAGTTCTTCACTCTTCATCTGCGTCCTTGGAAGCATGATATGACACTTTCCTCGTCCGATCATTCTGGACGCGGTTTGCTGGTGCAGTGTGCAGTCATTTGGGCGCGGCGCAGTGGAACCTACTCTTGTATAGATTCGTATTCGTCTATTTCTTTTCTGCCTCTCTGTCTATGGTCGTTGGGCCCGTCGTCTTATTCTGAATCTTATATCGTCTATATTGATTACTGTCTTGGCTGGTCAAAAAGGACGAATAGGCATGGGATGTATGGGAGCCTGTCTTTGTGTTCTTTATCTCCACATCATAGATGAGGCAATGTAAAACAGCCCTTGAAAATCAGAGGAAAAGGAAAAGCTTCTGAGTACGCATTTTTATTTGTTCATATGTAGAGAAACAAGAGAGTTTGATTATCATCTGCGGCTTCGTTGTCCAAAGATGAGAGATTTACTTGTTGGGTATTGTTGAACATCCCTTGACTTCCAAGACTCTCACATATGTGTAATTTCTTAGTGACCCAGACACATATTTAAAGACATGATATTTCTTGATTTAACTCTCCCTGGATGGAATCATGCTTTGGACAAACTTTCTCGACTACATTACTCCTCATCTCGATGTCCTTTTCCCAATATTGGTCGATATTGGCTTTTGTAAAAGATACACAAAAACTTGATGAAGAGTAAGACGATTGTGAAGGATTGCATTTTGTGATTTGCAAGTGCTAATCATTATTATGTCTTCATTTCTCTAGCAATCCAGACAAAATAAAGATGTTGCACCCCAGCTGGTCAATATTCTTAGACATGATGACGACAACAGCTATACTATCAATTCAAGTATCAATATTGTAGTCCTGAGAAACCAAGGCCCCGAAATTAGCCACTGTATGCGGCGCATGCACGCCTATCATCATTTTACAAGAAGCGTGAGACTCTGAAAAAACACAGCAAAAGGATTGACGAGTCAGATCCTTGAATGCGCTTCGGATTTAGCGGTCGTGCAACCCAACTCGGGTCTCTGTATGACTTCTTGATGTACGCACAGGCGGAAGATTTGCATATTAGAAATCTGCCGCGGATACGAAGCTTTCCAAGGAGTGAAGACAAGAGATTATTGCACTATCTTGATATTAACTTGTTCAACATGAGGAGTGTTACGCCCTAACGTATCCGGAGTTTCAACCCCCGTCTGATTTAGGATGAAGACAATTCAACGTGACTTGCAGGAGCTATGACCATGGGCAGTTCCTTGATCAACATACTGCGTACTGTACCTCTGAATATGTGACGGATCCCTTGATCATCCATTCGGAGGATTCCTGATCCATCAAGACCGAGACATTCTCCTTGGACACGTGTTTGGCAGATGGTCTTCTTTAGGGATGTTTAAACGAAAGACTCTCGCTGTTCTTCACTTCTCATAGTTTTGCTTTTTGGCGTTCATCATCTCTTCAGTTGCGTTGTCATCTCGTGAAATGTATATCCTTGGCAAAGGATAGTGATCTCCTTTTCAAACCTTGAGAATATGAATGCAAATGACCTTTTCCTGGTTATTCAGCAGTAGTAAACATAAGAGCGTTGGCCCACCATGAACCCTAGAACTATCAGAAACTGTTATGGTTATTGCCTGCAGCGTGAAAGTCCACCTTGCCTCAAGTATATGCTTGGTACCATTTTTCCTAGGTTTGGATGCATCCAAACCAGGGGTCTGTAGACTTGCTGCTGCCAGGAGTAGCGGACAATGATGTTCATCAGATTCCCAATGAATCAATGCCTATTTGTCCCCACTGATAATTGCCAGCCTCGATGATTTGAGGAGAACTTTGGACTGATTAAGTGATGGGCCCAGCTCAAACGCCCATCATAATTTTGTACCCTTCGGTACAGGAGGTTTTCCAGGTAAGATCATCCATCACCCTCACCATCAAGTCTGCTCATTCTCATCATTATTGTCATTCCTCGTAGGTGCTGCTGTCAAATTGGTAATTGCTAATTCAGCGTTCCTGGTCCGATCTAGATGCATGTGGGTCATCAATTGCATGAATTCTTAAGCCAATTTCCGCTTTCTACCATCAATTCAATAGTGGACTGTGGCGTAAAGTAGATATAGAATCTAGACTGTCGAAGTCACGACGCGAGTCTTCAGAAGGTCACCTGAGTGTCTCAGCCCAGTGGTCTGCTGATGCTGCAGGGGCCTGGCGATCCGTAGCCAAACAGCAAGCGTACCGACCGAGTTTTTATGTCTGCTCGAATGTCTTTAACTCCCTGAGAACCAAACTTGGAATCTAGGAACCTTGGATTATTCACTCGCCCGTTACAGAATTTCAGGCAGACCTCAGGCAAGTCAATTTGGGACCTTTGCCCTCGCTTGTGCCACATCAGGAGGTTGAATGCCGAGCAGTGTCTGCAGCCAAGTGCTGTCTGTTTTGAGGAATGTGCTGATAAGATCGTTTCAACGGGTGCCCGTAAAGCTTGGTTGTACTCTGTACCTTGTCAACCAGCTGGACAGTAGATTCAGGAATTACGCACTATTTGCTCAATCGCATGATTCTGGCACGCTATGTACCTCAGGTCTGCTGCTCCTATCCTGGTAAACTAACGATTCAGTAGTTCAAGAGTCGGACTCGACTGCACTCCAGCAAATGGTTCAATCGTTTTGGAGCCTGAGGTTTTGTGGATGTATGGTACCGTTCAGATATCTCTGTAATGTCAATACATTCAATATTAAGTTTCTGGTGTCATAGCGTCAGCATATTGTATTTTATCTTCTCCAGCAATCCTTTCATGCTGAATCCACTAACTATGCACACTCTCATCCACGGTGTGACAAGCATTCTGAACAATTTGCCAGAGGCAATGACAGGTAGAGCACAGATCATTTGGAGCAGTGGCGGGTGCAGTCTATAATAATGTAAGATATTGTTGTCAGCAAGGTCATCCCAGCCATTAATGTTAGCCTACACAGTAATGCGGTTTGTACCTGAGAACCGCGATAGTACTGAGATAGCTGGTGGCTTGCCGATTCGCCCTAGCGGTCATCTGCATCAGGGACTACCCCAGGAACGTTTTCTGAAGCAATATGCAACCTCATATTTCAACGCTACCAATACGTCTCAAGGGAGTGATGGGTTTGGTCATTGCCGCTATTAGTACCGAAGTGACCAGACCAACCTCCTGGTACTGCCATGAGTAATAATGCTCTGTGGCACAGTTCTTCTTCCCGCTCTGAGGCTGCCGCAGGCAGTCCCACGCTTACTGCCCTCGCGATCGCGCAGTATGTTTTCGTCACGAGACTGTTTGGCTACAGGATCAGCGTGGGACGGGTCGAGGGAGCCATGGTTATACCATGTGGAACTTGAATCAAAATTATGGTAGAGGCGAAGCACCAGGCTTATTACTGTGCATTGTTATTATTATAAAGTAGCTGATCTCGTTTTTCAGTGTGTTTCAGGTGTTGTGGCAATTTCCCTTGTTCCATTCAGTGCATTAGATTTATTGAACATAGAAAATCCGGCTTCTGCAAGCACACAGTCATCAATTTCAGCCCAGATCAAGTCGATCAACTGCTTGTGGCGTGGATTCCAAGGTGGTTGAGTGCACACACATTGTAGTCAAGTGTAGATTGTTTGCTATATGAAAACAGGCTACAAGCTTACACGATTATTGATGGCCATCCAAGAGCCCTTTTTCACCATTCAAACTCTCGTGTGGGCTAGAGACTAGAGTATATCACACTGTCATCCTTGCCTCGTCTGACATTGATATGATTTCAAGTTGGCACGTCAATCGGGCTTGTTCATACCTTCGTATCTATCCATGTACTGTAGATCTAAAGTTCTGCGAGCGGTTCAGAAGTTGTCCCGAGCTCTCGCACACCTGAAGCCCATGCGTCCGAAGCAAGGTCTGTCTCATCATCCATTATTGTACGTACTGCAAAATTGATAATGTACGTGCCTTGAACTGCATGCTTAGGTAGATTTCCAATGCATCTGATGACAGACTGAAACACCCTTGAGAAGCTGTACAAGAGCTTGTACGCCGATTACGGGTAAAATTAAGTTGGGGACACGGACCACGTCGGTTATGGGACTGCAGGATCCATACCATTGGCTCGAGTGAAAATCAGAACTGGTCACCCGACACCGAGCAGCCCCAATGCATTTGCAGCGTCATTATTTCCTTGGAGGAAGCGCTGGCACTGGCCACCGGCGCACCAGGGCTATGAAATCAATAATAATCCATCCCAGGGCAATAATAGGTAATGATCTCATAATTCCAACGTCCATGAACTCAGATCTTGAGAGTCGCGATACTACCAGCTCGAGACGAAGATGAAGTCGATGCTAGAGTATTCGATGGCAGCTCATGGATGCCAGCGACTGCTAACTAGTTTGCACTGGACAGCCTTACTACTATTCGTATGACGGGCTAGAGGACTAATTCTGCCTACGCGGGCCCTCCTTCGCAAGACTCGGGATGGAAGCGCAGTAATAAAAGGCCGATGCCAGGGTGCACAGTCAGAATATAGGAATCTTGTAAACATAGCCAATTTCATGCCGAATCACTTCTCAGAAAGACCAGAGTTGAATGGTCGTAGTCGGAAATTCCCACAAGCCTTGTCAATGACGATAGTACTATTTTTGCCATTAATATTATAATAAGGTCTTCAACTTGATGTGATGCTTTCAATAAAAGGCCGATTCCAGGTGCACAGTCAGAATATAGAGGAATCTGCCTCCCGGCAGGCAGGAAACAATGAATGGCAGAAGGCAGCGTGACCTCCATTCGAAGCGTTCAAGCGTCTCGGAAGTTTGGACTGAACCCACTCACAAGTTTTACTGTTAGTCTGGGTCTCAACCCGAGCGCTTGGGGCGAAGGAGGTCATCTGGTTTGTCCCAGCTTGACCACTAAATTGGGCGTTTCCTAAACGTCCAATCTCAGCGGTTCCACCCAGACGCTGGTCAACTGTTGATCTACCATTTCCCCTCGTTCATTATTACATATCAATTGAGTCCTATTGTAGATTTTCATTATTATTCCATGGTGGAAGAACGAGTTCTATCTTACTAGAGCCTCCATCTTTCGCCTCGCCTACTGGTAAAAAGGAGAAATACACCTGATGTACAAATATGCACATCTTCAAGACTGTCGCAACAAGATTCTGTACTGTATTGTAATCAAGCATCAGCTATACGCCCCTCCGTCATACAGTGCCAATACCAAGTCTTCTATCCCCTTGTCGGAGACTGATCCTTTGCTTCGCCTCAAGCATAAGGCAAACGCACTGAGCGTCCTCAATAAATGAGTTAATAATTTGGGCCCAGATTGTTATCTTTCCCGAAAGCATGGGTTGAAACGTTGAGCTTGGAGCCTTGAGGTTGTTGTTCATGCCGCTGGCCATAAACAGAAAACTACCTATCTCTTCCTGGTCGCAGTCATCTGCCAATAAAGTCTTCGATGGATAATAATAATACAAATGATCATAATCATAACAACATTGAAATATAAGACCAAAATATTCATAGACTAGTAATTTTACCCCCTCTATGTACGGAGTACGAGGAACATATCTCGCGCTTCTCCACACACTGCCACAGCCAGCTCTGTGCGCCTGTGCTGAATCAAACCCATACCTTTACCTGAAGGTACAGTACCTTACCATCATACCATGCATGTCCCCTCTTTCTGGAGAATGTTGGTTCATTTCAGACCTGACTTGACCACCATTGATTATTACTAGTAGCTCCTGTGCGCCATCTTCTCTTTATTTGAATCCCACAATTGTGCCTTCTAGAAAAAAGGGATTCAGTCTTAGCCTGTCATTTTATTCTTCTTAAACTCCAGTCATCGGAGGTTGATTTGTGTTCCTTGTTGTTATTTCTCTTCCCTTTTGGCGCTCTCTTTGCCCGCGTTCCTGCAGCTCTTCGCGTGTTCGGGCTTTATCGCTCGATCAACGTCACCTGCTCTCCCTCGCTCTACTCTCTCCCCTCCGATTCTCTCTCCCTTCCTCTGACCACAACCCACCACAGCTTCCCTCGCGAAGAAGATTCACTATCTGAAGCTGCATTCAGACACTCATCCTGTTGTACCTCTGTCATAGGTCAACTACAACACATCTCCCTATCTATTTGATTTCCGTTTTACACAGCACAGAGAGTCTCCTTGGGGTGTCTGAGCTTCTTGGCACTCTACCCAAGTCTACTTATTGGTCTGTGGTCTGAGCCTCCCAAATCTACGATTCGCCCGTCTGAGAGAATTCTCAACCTTTCCTCTCACGCGCACCTCCACTCAACATCCACATCCACTACTGTTCGGATATTCCGTCCATCCAGAAGCAAAGTCCCCCTCCTCAACTACCCAGTGCTCCACCGATTACATCCCTGCCCAAAACGGACTTCATCACTTGCTTCTACGTTTCTTTCCGTCATCCGCTGTTGAAGTACAGTCCTCCCAACTCTCGATAGTGCTGCCCAACCTGCCGCTACTGTCATCCCACCAGGAAATTCGTGATGTCACAGAATAGGCCTGGGGTATTCTCCAGTCTGCGCATGGGTGGTAAGGATTTGCTATGCCACTTGCAATTGCCTCCCTTGAGATAGTTGTGTCTTGCAGGGCCTTGTTACTGATATAATGTCGCACGAACATTACAGAAGTCATTCGCGAGAAGGTCCAGGATGGACTGACCGGGGAGACAAGGGAGATTCAGTATACACAATGCAAGATCGTGGGCAATGGCTCTTTTGGCGTCGTCTTCCAGACGAAGATGGCACCAAGCGGGGAAGATGCTGCCATCAAGAGGGTTCTGCAGGATAAGCGCTTCAAGGTGCGTTGCGCCGCCGCGAGTATCCCTCGCTTTAGGGAATGGTCCTACTAAACCACATTCTAGAACCGAGAGCTCCAGATCATGCGCATCGTTCGCCACCCTAACATTGTAGAATTGAAAGCCTTCTACTACTCGAACGGCGAGAGAGTAAGTTACACCGTGCCTCGCCCCCAATTATTAGTTCCTCTTCCTGTTTCTGACTGTGGTCCCGCTCGAATTCTAGAAAGATGAGGTGTACCTGAATCTCGTCCTTGAGTATGTACCGGAAACGGTTTATCGGGCATCCCGGTATTTCAACAAAATGAAGACCACGATGCCGATGCTCGAGGTGAAGCTTTACATCTACCAATTGTTTCGCTCCCTGGCATACATTCACTCTCAAGGCATCTGCCATCGAGACATCAAACCGCAAAACCTTTTGCTTGACCCCGCTACCGGCATCCTGAAGCTTTGCGATTTCGGCTCGGCCAAGATTTTGGTAGAAAATGAGCCGAACGTCTCTTACATCTGCTCCCGTTACTACCGTGCGCCCGAATTGATCTTTGGTGCAACCAACTACACAACTAAGATCGGTAATTCTTCGCGCTGGCGTTTGAGTGCTCGGGAAATTGCTAATAGATGGCAGATGTATGGTCCACCGGTTGCGTGATGGCGGAGTTGATGCTGGGACAACCACTCTTCCCAGGAGAATCCGGAATTGATCAGCTTGTCGAAATCATCAAAGTCCTAGGCACTCCTACCAGGGAGCAGATCCGGACAATGAACCCGAACTACATGGAGCACAAGTTCCCGCAAATCAAGCCACATCCTTTCAATAAGGTATGGGAAATTCGCTGACCTGCAGCCCGGAGATCGACACTGACCGAATTGTGTAGGTGTTCCGCAGAGCTCCGCACGAGGCGATTGATTTGATCTCGGCGCTTCTTGAATATACACCGACACAACGCCTATCTGCCATTGAGGCTATGTGCCATCCGTTCTTCGATGAGCTGAGAGACCCGAACACGCGGTTACCTGACTCCCGCCACCCCAACAATCCCCCAAGAGATTTGCCCAATCTTTTCGACTTTTCTCGACATGGTACGTTGTGATTCTCATTAACCGATGGATTCTTTGAGGTTTTCTTGTGCTTCATTCCTAAATGTTGACAACCCTGGTTTAGAACTTTCCATTGCACCCGCGATGAATAGCCGGCTGGTCCCTCCCCATGCGCGCCCTGCTCTCGAGGCTCGCGGGCTTGACATCGATAACTTCACGCCGCTTACGAAGGAAGAGATGATGGCACGCCTTGACTGAGTCGAGACGTGCGTTGCCTACGAAGTATACGCCTGTTTCTGTGCTCATTATTTGCACCTGTGCGCGGACATTGATTTCAAGCCGGTCGGGTTCCCTTTGATCCATCGGGCGGCATCTTGAACTGAACAACTCCTGTTCAGATTCATGGACTTCTCCTACACGCGAGGCATCGGGAACTTGGATCCTCTGTTAGAGGAAAGCATAAAGAAAAAAAGTACGATCTTTGTCATGACAGGAGGCACAAAAATATTATAGGGGGCTGTGGTTCATGACAGCTTCACGCACAGGGGGTGGTATGTCATAGCCTGGAGTTTTTGAGGTGTCTGAGACAGCTCTTTGGGAGGAAAAAGTGATACCCTTTCTGCGTGAGTCTGCCTTCCGGGATTTAAGTCTGCATAGCTTCATATCTCGATTGAAGGAGTCATGGGAACAAATTTGCAGCAAGTCAATAGGAAAGATTGCGGAATGATGGAATTCTCACAAAACCATCGGATTTCATGATATTAGTACCAATTGGATGCACACTCATAAGTGTGCCTGGAATATAGGTGTTGTTGATTTTTCCTGACTCGCAGCACTAGAAGCTTCCTCCTTTTTCTGTTCCTCCTTTCATAAATCCTGTTCGAGTTCATTTCTTCCATTTTTCATACTGGCCTTTTCTTTTCTTCTCCAAGAATCATCATCATCCTCGTCCTCCTAACACCCCCTCACTCGCTTTGTTCAGCTCAGCCATTGATCACGAACATGAGAAGTGGTCAATGATGGAGCTACATGTCTCTTAATTCCGAAAGCAGGACTATTCTTCATTTCGTTGCTGTTTGCTTCTTTCTTTCAAGATTTAGAGACCCCCAAGACGTATGCCCGAAGACTTTCGTTCGCTAATCTGTATAATCATCCAAGTCTTGTAATTTGTCCTTCTCAAGCTTTGCATTTTGCATCTCCTGCGCTTTGCAATGGATGAATGGGCATCTCTGCATTGGTCTGGCGGTACCGACTGCTTCTAAATACTTGAGATGTGTACCTCTGTGGTATTTACCAAAGCAATGATGGATCAAGAAAACGAGACAATCAAATGAATCAACAAACGTTTTTATTGTCGACTCTGTACGAACACTGCCTTTTTCTTCTTCAATCTCGGTTCTCCCAGTTTGGCTATCCGTAGCTGATGTTAAGAACTCCAACCATTTCTAGATCTCTTCAATCGAAAGGGAGCATCGTTATCTACCTAGGGAGATATTAGTGGTACATACTATGTCTGCAGAGTAGCAATCCATCGGTATAGCTATTTGGTTTGATCCTAGGAGTGAGTTATGTAATCGAATCGACGGAACGGATGATCGATTTCCCCGACTGTCTAGATTGGTCGCGTTTTAGGATGAGATGCTTTGACGCCTTTGCTGTGGTGTTGTTCCGACTGCAATACATTATTATTTGCGTGCTTGCAGGTCCAGCGGACTGAGAGTCAGGAGCCACCCAACTCCATATTTGTTTTCGCAATACTCTCCTACAGCTTCGCCGATCTCACTTTGATCACAATTGTTATCTGTGCGTCCAAGTTCTGGACGATCGCGAAGCTCCCATGGCTGACTACGAACGCCGGAATCATGGCCCTAGAGGCGGACGCAAGAGGCGCTACAGAGGTTCGTTTTCGCCTATCTGGACGGGGCGATTGTTTGCTTGGAACGGCTTTGTTGCTAACCGTCACTGGTTTCTAGATGACGACGAGCATGACCGCCGTCCGCAGAGGCGCAGATACGAGGAGCCTCTTGTTGTCAAGGTTCGGAGACAAATGCTAACGATTGCGGAGTCGGTACGCACATTGTCACCCCATAATCTGTTCCTCCATGGCTGTGGCTTGGCTCTCAGCTAATTGGCTGTGTTTCCTCTGAAATAGGCTGCCAGAAGGGCAGAGGACGACATCGCGAGTATTGCGAAGACGGTGACTGAGAACTACGAGGACGAGGAAATACGAAACGAGTTCATGAGACTTGTATTGGATCTGTATGTCTATTGCTCAATTGTTACAATTGCTACTTCGATTTGCTAATCTCATGCCTTGACCAGCGTCATTGAGCAACCATTGAAAATACCCTTCGTCGCCGCGACAGTCCTAGTTGCAAACGGATACAAATCAGAACTTGTAGCAGAGCTTCTGAAGCAGGTTGGAGAGGCTTTGCAGAATTACCTCAAAGCGGGAGCTTGGCGTGAAGTCAAACTTCTTCTGCGCTTTCTGGGATGCTTGCAGAATATCTTCGAGGGAGATGGTATCTTCCCGATCTTGGAAGAGCTCTTCGCTCGCGCTGTCGATCTTCAAACAGCGTCTTCGGAGGATGTGAGCAGCTGCCCTAACGCGATTTGCAAACTCATGCTAACGTCAATGACTTCAGCTGCTTGGACTTGAGCTCGTCAAAATTATCCTGTTTACAATCCCTTACGTTATGGCGTCGTCAGCAACTGGCTTCGAGGCGCAAGCTTCCGCCGTTCTTGAGAAGACTGATATCATTGCCTCTACACCTCATCCACTTGTGGACCTAGTGAACCCTTTCTCTCTACAAGATAGCAATGCGGAGGCCGTCGAAACCATCATTAGTCTGACTCAAAAGCAGCTTCAGGGAGAGGCTAGCCGGGGATGGGAGCTTGCCTGCATTCCTCGTCCGTGGAAAACGGTGCAGGAAGCAGCGCCGGGGGAATCGGATGTTTCAGAACTAGGGCCGAAGCATGCTTTCCCGCAGATATCCGTTCCCAGCCCTGTCATTAATGGACCGCGAGCGATCTTCCCCGAGGTCTTCTTCTCCGTGTACTCAAATCAAGATTTTGAGACGGTTCCGCCGACTTCGGACATTGCGTCGTCTTTGTTGAGGGATGCTCTCGTTGATACTATCAACATTCTCGATTTCAATCGTATTGCAGCCGCCAAATTCCTTATTGACGTCGACTGCTACTTTTCTCCAAACACTTTTGTCAAACGCGCAACACCTTTTGACAAGCTGCGCGACATTCCTGGCGATCGGTCAACATGGAAGCCAGAGGACGTGGCCGTGGACGCTGTGTTCTCTCAACTCTTTCAGCTTCCGGCCCCCGAGCATAAGCTTGTTTACTACCACTCGATGTTGACGGAATGCTGCAAGATCGCCCCTGCTGCTATCGCGCCCAGTTTGGGACGCGCAATTCGTTTCTTGTATCGCAGTCTCGAAAGGATGGATCTGGACTTGAGCCACCGGTTTTTGGACTGGTTTTCCCATCATTTGAGTAACTTTGGCTTTACATGGAAATGGAGCGAATGGTCAGTTCTCTGTGGGATCTATCACTTCTGAGTGGAATTGCTAAATCTTGAATTGCAGGATCGATGATCTCGAGCTTCCAGTGGTTCATCCCAAGATGGCTTTCATTCTTGGCGCGCTCGACAAGGAGATTCGCCTGAGCTTTGCCCAACGAATTAGAGGAACTCTTCCTGATCCCTATCAGCCATTGATATCCGAGGAGAAAGAAAAGGATACGCCTGATTTCAAGTATCTATCTGACGGTGAGTTAACGTATTCTTGCTGTGTTTATGGAACGGAACTGATGTTTTACAGGGACGCCTTACTCCAAGGAAGGCCAGGAGATCATGCAGCTGATCCGTAAAAAGGCAACCGATGAAGAGATCCAACCAGTCATTGACGCAATTGAGGAGCAGGCGAAGAACCTCGGCGTCGAAGATCCCATGCTTCCCTCCACCGATGCATTTGTCACTTCCATCTGTTTCGTCGGATCCAAATCGCTTTCTCACGTCCTGTCCTGCATTGAAAGAAACAAGGAAAGACTGCTCTCAATCGGCCCGAAATCTCCCAAAGCACGTCTCCAGATCATCACCTCCGTCATGGAGTATTGGGTCGATCAACCGGGCATCGCGATCAATATCATCGACAAGCTGCTCAACTATACCATTCTGACACCGCTTTCGGTGGTCGAGTGGGCGCTCGTGGACAATCTCGCCGCCGGCACGATCCTCGCAAAGACTCACATCTACGAGATGATTTCGGCGACTGTGCGCAAGGTCACGAACCGACTACGCCAGATCGTCGCGGCTCGCACGCAGCCGGGCCTTTATGAGCCCCAGCTCAGCGTTTTGGACGAGACGCTGACGCGCGAAAGGCAAGATATGCAGAATCTGTTCAGGTTGATTGAGGACTCGGTCGTCTCGGTCGCCGGAGGCAGCAATGACGAGCTGATGGAGAGAGGTGACGGGAGTGGTAATCTGCCGGAGGATGAGCTCATCCGGCAATGGGGTCGGAGGTGGCTTCGGGTGTTTAGGAGGAAGTTTGCGGTCGAGGAATCCTTCATCTCAGAGGCTATGGCGACGGCGACACCTGTCGGTACTACTGCTCCTCCACCGCAAACTAATGCGCAGGAAGCTACTGTCCCGGTAGAGGGTGGTGGTGATCTCGACATTGCTGATGCAGATGGTGCTGCTGCTTGAGAGGTCATTGCGAGAGAATCAGCGAGATCATCCCGGGCAGGCAAATGCTCCCCCTTTTTTTTGTCCCTTTCATCACCGTCACATTAAACAGTGTCATTTTCTCCCGTCTATTTCTTGTACCCTCCCATCTTGGCTATCCAGCGCAGTCTTTTCACCTTTTTGTCTTGTCCTCGTATTCTACGAGTGATCTGGATCTTTATTTATGTCAAGCCTTCGGCTTGGACGCTGGCCAATGGCACATCATCCAAAAAACAAAACATGATATGAAAGGAAATTAGCGGAACATACGAGACCGTCTCACATTTGTATTCTACGAGAAAGCAATTGCCAGCAATAGTATTAGTATACAAGACAGGATTCGTCTCTTTCAAATTATGGAGGTCAATATCGACTGCAATATCATGCATGCATAGGCTACTCTAGCGTGGAAGGGAATGTGGCTGCTAACGTCAACGTCAACTGTAGTGTTTCCTCTTCATTGGTCCCCTGGGTATAAAGGTGAGGCTGAAACATACCCACTATGAGGGACATAAATCGAGCAGGGCCAATTGTAACAATCTGGATTCAATAGATGGTTTTCTTGATGCATTGTGGGATTCTCATTCTGTGTCTTTTCGAATTATGTACAAACTTGAAACATGACAGACATGGACAACTCCTGATTAATATACTATAATTCTGTGGTGGTATTACATGTATGGATGAGAGCAAAGCATGAACTCGTCACTAACTCGTATGAGCAGGTGGGAATGAGCGAGGCATTAAAACTCGAAGGAATAACCTCGAGGGTTCGAAGAAGATGACGATGCAAAACTGCAAGTGCATGGTGTTTAACCTGGACAGAGGTTCAACGGAATTTTTTTGAAGATGCGAACGATTCGTTGCCCCCATAATCAAAATCAGAACATTCTTCTCAGTCAGAGGGCCAAAAAAAGTTCATAGAGTCTGAAGAGCGAGCGGCGAGGCTGCTCAATAGGCAGCAATGGTTTGACTTTCAAAGTCAGTGTGATCCACCAGTTTCTCGCACGGTGCCAACATTCTGAATATAATGAGCACATATCATAGGTCCTTCTTCGACTCCTGCGACAGATATCGGCGATCATCGGTGCCCTCAACGGTCTTGAGAATGGCCTCCATCTCCTTCGCCTGTCGCTCCCACTCCTGTTTTCCCATCTTCGTCTCGCGGCGGAACAATTCCTCGTTGGGCTTGCGGTAGCTGCCACCCAAGCGATCCCACAACGTGGTGAACTGGCCGTAGTTGTAGTTGAAGTACAGGTGGTGCATGGTGTGGCAGGCCGCACCGTTGATAATGGGGCTGTTGGCGACATATTCCCCGTCGTGGATCAGGACGGTCCAGAGGTTGATGAATGCAAAGAGGAAAACATAGGCCAGCTTCTGAAGAGGGAAAATGAAGGGGAAGACATGATACGGCACACTCTGAGACCAGCCGTCCAAGGGATGGAAAGCGTGCGAGGCGAACGGGCTGGGCATGATCCATTTGTGGTGAGGTTTGTGCAGGGTCTTGTATACCAACGGGTGGTGCAGGCCGCGATGGATCCAGTAGATGAAGAAGTCCGTGAAGACGATGAAGAGCGGGAATTGCAGGATGCTGTAGTAAGGGAAGGGCTCTTCGGAGATGGAGTCGTACAGCTTGGCGTACCCTCTCACCTCGGCGACGAAGAAAGGGGCGGTCAAGAGAGACATGACCGGCACCGACCGCATCGTCTGAGCAATCTCCATGCTGATTTGGTTTTTGAGATACTTGGGGTGTTTGACCGTCGTCTTGTCCCAGACGAAGATGTACGACAGGGTTGCGGAGATGAAGTAAACGATAATACCGAAGATCCTGGCAAACAGCGTCAGCCATGTGCGCTTCTCGGTTCCGATGCGACGAGGGACAAAAAAGACCTACCAGGTGATCAAAAAGAAGCTCAGGAATTGGCGGTAGATGTTATTTCTCGGCCAGACGCTGAGATATGCATATTTAGACGGCTCGAGCGAAAACAGGCAAGTGGCAGGTTTGTACACGAAGGGAGTCGACGCGCCGAACAAGGACAGGCTGCTGTTGGCAGGACTCACAAGGCCCAGATAGGAAGAAGCAATGGTGTGCAACGACGCAGGAAGCAGCGCGGCGTAGAGGCGATCACCTATGAAGGTATCCCAAATCTCCAGGACGATATCCATGTTGGCCAGAAGCGTTGAGAGAAGGGTCGCGGCGACAAGAAATCGATATCAATGACAAAAAACTGATTATGGGTCGTGGCCAAGCATTGAAACAAATAAAGTAGGAGGAGGAAATAAATGCGTTGAAGGGGAAGGTGGAAGGAGTGGAGAGATTTTTACTGTATGGAGTAGCATGAATAAGGATAAATCCGATGAGGAGTCCGGACGTTCTTTGGTAGTGAATGATACTAATCATTGATCACACCAGGGCGGAACCAACACTGCCGTTGGCCATGCATAATAATAATAATAATAATACGACGTTACCCTACTCCGTACTCGCTATGCCCCTTTACGGCATCCGAGAGTGGCGATCCGCTCTCGTTGAAGAAAACCATAATATTTAGTAGGGACTCGTCCATACCATTTGGACAATGGACAAGGGAGGACAGCATCTAATGCCATCCATCCATCGATCTATCAATTGTCAACCCTTGATCTGATAAAACCGTACTGCTGGTCAGTGTATCTCAAGAATTCCTCGAAATCTCTTCCGGAGTACCTGCATCTTGAACAGGTCTGTGCTCCCGCAGATTTGTGTGCCTTGGAGCCTGAGGCCAGTCTTCCGACCGCCCGCGCTAACCCGTTCTGGGCTGGGTCTCGCTTCTCGGCGTCTGGCGCCAGCAACAGCCGCCGTTCCCCTCCACGCTGAACTTACCACTTACTGCGACTCCGACTACGACTATGCTCCATCTCTGTCGGTCCCCTTCAGCCTCAATCACCATCTCGTCCTGCTACCTTTTCGATCAACTCACTCGCCTTTCAAGCTCGTCTGGCTCTTCATAGTCGCAGCGGCTCGTCCCTGCGCGCTGGCATGCGACAGACTTCTGTCTAGTCTGGTCGTTGTTCTCCCTTTTTTTCTCCCCAGCTTCCCGTTGCTATACCTCACATTAGTTCCCGATCCCTTCATTTGTCGCAAGCAGTCGCCTGTCTCCATCCCCGTGTGAGGGTGACGTCGCCTGACCATCCTTTTCCCCTCCTCTTTTAGAGCCCGGCCAGTCAATTACCGCGCCATGTACAACGCGCATCGCGGGATGGTTCCCGCCCCCAACTCCCGTTTGACGGAGTTGCTGGACCAAGTGCGCCAGGAGTTTGAGAATCAGTCGCGAAGCACCGGCGAGTTTGAACATCAGCGTACGTCTTCCTGTCATTCTCCCCCGCGACGTGAAGGACTATTGAGAACCGTTGAATGGAGACTCGCCGTTTCCTCCCATCTCAATCCAACGCAGTCTGCCAAATTCTTGAAAGTAGCTTCCGGGACGAATGTGTGACTGACAAGCCCTCTCTAGTCACCGGCCAGCTTCAAGAGATGGAAATGATTCGACAGAAGGTGTATCAACTGGAACAGGCGCAGATCAAAATGAAGCAAGAGTACGTTCCCATCCGTGCCGGAGATGTGGAAACGACCATGCGCTGACTTTTCTTTTCCTTTTCCGCCCATCAGCTACGAAGCGGAGATCCGAATGTTGCGCCACGAGCTTGAGTCACGAGGCGTTCAGACTGTTCCATCCCATATTGGAGGCCCGGCTCAGCATACCGGTCCTTCCCAGGGACCCCCGCCGGCTTTGGGCCACGGCCCCAGCAATTTGTTCGGTGGGATCATGGCCAACCCAGGAGGTAGTGGTCCCGGTCTTGCCCCTCCCCCTCCCCAGGATCAGCAGCCTCCCCAGCATACCCTTCAACAGCCTGCTCCGGGGGCCCAGCAAGGAGCGCCCCAGCCGCCCCAGAGCTCCTTTGGAGGATATCAGCCTGGCGCTGCTGTGAACGGTATGTTGTGACTATATATTCCACGGGTTCTTTGATCACTGACACGCCCTGGCTTCTGCTACAGGTTATGGACCTCCACCTCCTCCCACCGCTTCTCCTGGCCCTGGAAAGGGAAGAGCGCTGCGCGCTCCACCGGGTCCTGCCACTCCTCAGCAAACACACCAGCCGGCCTATCCTGATCCCAGATCCCCTCAGATTCCTCGCCCGACGCCGCCGAGCCAGGCGCTTGTTCGCGGTGATCGTCCCGGAAATTTCCTTGCCAACTGGAATCTAGAGGACTTGCCTGCGTCGCAGAAGCGAGAGGGTACCGACTGGTATGCGGTATTCAACCCCGAGGTCCAGCGAGTGCTCGATGTGGAGCTGGTTCATCACCTTGTTCATGACAGTGTTGTCTGCTGCGTTCGATTCAGCCGCGATGGCAAGTACCTCGCTACCGGCTGCAACCGTTCTGCGCAGATTTTCGACGTGAATACGGGTCAGAATGTGGCGACTCTCCAAGATGAGAGCGTTGACAAGGATGGAGATCTGTACATTCGCAGTGTCTGCTTCAGTCCAGATGGAAAGTCTCTTGCGACTGGCGCTGAAGACAAGCAGATCAGGGTGGGTAGATGAAATTCGCGAATCGGGGGGGGGAAATGTTGCTAACTGCCAATTTCTGCAGGTCTGGGATATTGCTACTCGAACAATCAAACAGATTTTCTCTGGGCATGAGCAAGACATCTACTCCCTCGACTATGCCGGCAATGGACGCTACATCGCTTCCGGCAGCGGTGACAAGACAGTGCGTCTTTGGGATGTGCTCGATGGCAAATTGGTGTACACTCTCAGCATTGAAGATGGCGTGACTACCGTAGCCATGTCTCCTGATGGCCATTACGTTGCCGCCGGTTCGCTGGACAAGAGCGTCCGGGTTTGGGATACCACCACTGGTTATCTGGTTGAGCGCTTGGAAAGTCCCGAGGGCCACAAGGATAGCGTTTACTCGGTCGCTTTCGCGCCGAATGGCCGTGACTTGGTCAGCGGCAGTCTCGACAAGACTATCAAGCTTTGGGAGCTCTATGCTCCCCGTGGTATGCTTCCAGGAAGCGGCGTCAAGGGTGGTAAATGCGTGCGGACATTTGAGGGCCACAAAGTAAGTCGACCAGCGGTTATGAATAGAGGTTCTCTTGGGATATTAACACCTGTGACCAGGATTTCGTCCTCAGTGTCTGCTTGACCCCCGATGGCCATTGGGTCCTGAGTGGTTCTAAGGATAGGGGCGTTCAGTTCTGGGATCCTATCACCGGTAATGCCCAGATGATGCTCCAGGGTCACAAGAACTCTGGTGAGTTTTCTTCGAGTTATCCGCTAGAAGGAAAATACTCGTCTAACAAAGGCTAGTCATCTCGGTTGCACCCAGCCCTACGAACAACTTGTTCGCCACTGGAAGTGGTGACATGCGCGCCAGAATCTGGAGGTTAGTACTGTCTTGCATCTCAACTGAAGCAATTGTCTTTTTTTTTCCAAGCCGACGTCTGCGTATGAATGAAGACTGACTTCTCTCTCAGATACTCCACGTATACTGGACGGTGATGTACTTGATTATGGGAAGCTTCGGCGCAAATGTGACTACTCTTGTTTGTTTACTGTCGCAGCTGGTTTGATGTTGGTTTGGGTTGTTCGTTCTCCCTTTCGATTGCAATACCGGCTTTTGCACTCCGTGGTCTATCTTCGAAGGAATGCGCGCACTTCAGAAAAATATTGCGCTGGACGGTTGGTTCCAGTGTATGGCTCTATGCGCATGTGTCAATTTGTCCTGCTATTCGATTGTTTACGCATTCCAGTAAATGCAGCTGAGCTGGTGAAGGGAAAAAAGAATGTTCGAATAAAATGATTACCGTCGTGTGCCTCGGCATGCTTGAAAATACAAGTTTTCCGCATCCTTTCTTTAGTGGATTCCAGCATGTCGGATCAGACAATGGCTGAGTGATGCCGCTGTCTCTTGTAGTGACAGCCGGATATCGTAGATAGGTAGCTGGTTATTGGAATGTGGAACTAATCTATCAGTACAGTAGCTCAGGGAACTTGATTGGGACATCCTGCTTTAGACTTGGACTTCGTCCTGGCTTATTCGTTATGTGGATATTGTCTCGAGCGTGACCTGTGCCTGTCGAAGAAGCTGAAATTGGATGAGCCCTCGATATTCACCAAGTTAAAGGAGGTAAAGATACGCATTGCATCTCTGTGTAGGATTACTGATAGATCTCTCTGATTGTATTTCCAATAGAATCCCCAGGTTAGATGTACATCCGAGTACGTTATTAGAGTTTCACAATTGTCCAGGGTGCAAAAGAACAAAGCTGGGAGGCCCAACTATCTCAGAATCAGGTACAGTCCTGTAGGGCCCGTCTCATTGTCTGGAGCAGATGAGATAATGTTAGATATACTTTTGTATCTTTGAGTTCGTGTTCCTGCATTATGATGTGAGTTTTTGTTTCTTCCACTTCCATTCCTACACAGATCTGACCCAGCATGCTTCAGAGGATGTATATGGGACGAGTGATTACTTCTATATATATGCAAACAAACTCGCCACGAAAAGTGGTATATTTCTTTGCGATAGAATCCGATATTCAATCAGAAGTAGTCAATTGAACCGAGTATACCTCAGCTTTTAGAAAGTACCATTGAGATATGAGTGGCTACTGAGTTGAGCACTCCAGTTTCGCCAAGTTCAAATCTCTACCTATGTGGATCGAATGAAGACATGGTCGCCTCAAATGAGTCAACAACAGATACGATTTAGTATTGTGTACCAGACGCTGGATGGGTATGAGCATGAATCACTTCAGAAATAAGATGAGAGAGCGTGCACTGCTAGCTGCAAGCAAAGTAAACTATCTATTAAACTTGAAAGACAAATGTACTACTTGCTGGCTACCTGTTGTCACATTGACAATGACTGTAGGGACTCAACTGTACCCGATGTAAAAGCTGAAGCTGTCGAGCTCATCAAGGGATACTCGGTGCTTCCAGCTCAGTTGACAATGACAAACCAAACGAGAAGCATACTTGTTTCCAGGTGCTTACCACCATGATGGACTATTGATTTCCTCGGCTGAATCGAGTGATTTCCAGCTCATTCGCTCTCCATCACGTTTCTATCCTCGACAATAATAATCTCATGGATTATAATATTGGCGCTGTATCGTCATGGGTCTCCCCTGGCAGTGGCGCACAATACCCAGCAACTTAAGCTGGTAGTGCTCCCCACACGCACTTCTGCACTATCAAGTTCCCAAAGTCAACAAGAGTGGTAGTGGCATTTTTGACTTCAAGAACTCGTTTCATCTTCGAGGCTGGCGTGCTCCGCGGAGCAATGAAACCGAGGGCACCCTTTGAAGACTTCGCTCTTGTAGGTTAGTAGTAGAAGCACTCACCGTACAAGTTCCGGCAGGATGGAGTTCATTGAAATCAAATCAGCACCAGTTGGGCGACGACCAATCACGATTTCACGCAAGAAATACCATCAGAAGAGCGAGAATTTTCAAGCTCAGATCATGCTAATTCGTTGCGATTACGATTTGGCGGGATCCCAGATCCTCAGGCGGCAGCCCACCAACTCGGTAACTCGCGTGCATGAGAATTCTGATAATTATTGAATGCCATCGACACAGCTCCTGGTCTTTTCTCCCTGCTCGTGTCCCTTTTCTCGGTTTTAGCGGTGAGAACGACGCCTGCTGTGTTCACTATTATTTTTTGTTAGTCAATCAGATGAGAAAAGACTTGTGTGGAGAGAGAGAGTACTTGAGTTCCGGCCCAGGGCTCAGGTAGGTGAACCCTGCTGGTGTGAAGATCACGAGGGAGATAGGAAATAACGTGGCTGACACTACTGCAAGAGTAGTGTCTCCAGGATGCTTCCCTCAACTCCTATTCCCCCCGGCATCGATTTTCCCGTGCTATTGGCGCTTAGCTGGAATTTCCTGATGGTCGACCCCATCCCAACACGATTTGCGGAAGGCTTCGTGTCGAGGTCGTTCTTCATTCCCCTGAAAAGATCGGTTCTCCGCGATCTCAGCCTCTCCGAGAACCAGAGTACAGAGGGATGCCTTGAGATACAAAGTTACAAAGTAGTGGATGGATTCTTTCAGAAGTATCATGCCCCACCTTGGTCATCAAGGCTTGGACCAGGGTGAGCTGATCCTTAAACAATGACCCTTGACCATTGGTCAATCGCATACTCCCGTTTTGTACTGTACGTCGAGGCAAACCAGGTCACCTCCATTCAAATGCCCGGAATCCATTCGAGACATCCCGACATGTCTGCATAGTGAAAATCGGTCGAAAAAAGTAAACAAAGAAAGGCCCGGCCCGTCTGGAAGAGAGTGTTATGACGGGAGGACGGACGCGCAAATCGAGTTCTCCGTACGTACTGTAGCCACCCGAGATATTGTGGACTTGTGACCACTACTGATTACTGATGGGCAGCCAAACTGCCAAATCGATTCCGCGCCCACCTCAGTAGGCCCTTGAGCCACGAGACTTCAGCGGTCAACCCCTTTGTGACTGCTCACAGCTTCTTCTGTCGCGTGAGGCACCCTATAGAAAGTCCCATCGGCAGGTCAGAGGAGCTGAGTTGTTGCAAAGATATTTAGGTGTTACACAAGCGCAGCGAAGGAAGGGGCTGTAGACCAGGGAATCCTCGGAGAAAACAATCTCATTATTGGTGAAAACAGATCCATGTCAATGGCAGTCAACAATGATGCTCACCACCGTCGTGGAATCTATCACCCTGGGTCAGGGGCATCTAACCCGAGAACCAGACATGTATCCGTAAATCCCCTGCAATCGAGTCCTTGAAACCACGCCTCAACTGCATTTGCTCATGGAGGGTAGTGGAGCACGCGGGAGAGAAATGGAAGGGCCCAGATTGGAGGTTATGATTGGGGAAGCCAGATGGCGATCTGTACACTGAGCTAGCAATGGAGAAGACTGTAACTTAGTACAGAGTAACAATCGATTTGATAATGACAATAGCATCAATGATATGAACGAGTTAGGCGTGGACTCGTGGATCTCACTTGCAGCCAACGATAGTCAGCTTCTGCAGCCTTGCTTCGGACCCCAAAGAAGAAAATGAAGTGGAGCGTCCAATTGTCAACTTGTTTCAAGGGCTGGAAAGACGAAGCAAAAAAAATGATTTGAAATGGCTCAGGAATACGTACTCCACCTCGATCTGGCTAGTGCCTGGTGCTGTCTTGAGCCATGCATGATGCGCCCCAGTCCTTGATCACCTCGAAGGCACCACTGCTTTGTCGCCAATCGCGGCTGTCAAAAGGTAATTTTCTTTCGCCTTCGAGGCATGGTCCTTGCGATTCCTACTCCACGCTACTCCGTAAAGGGCAGCATTTACTGTGTACAGAGAGTACCAGCCCCTGCTGCTTCTGGGGTTGGATTCGTCTCAAGGTCCTACACGAAACACCAACTTCGGACTATCCATGATTAGTACGATTATACGAGTCAGCTTGTCTCGACTCCCGATGACTGGTTGAGGCGGTAATCCTGGACACTTCGAATGACTCTAATTTGGTGCAATGCATGTACTGTTGACTGTCCACGCGCTGAAGATTACGATTGTCCACTGCGGTCCGCACCCTTTTCCCCAAGTCCCGTCAAACCTGATGGGTAAGGGGGTCATGACCATGCTTCTGTGACCAGGATGCAGAACCACATCCTCCAACCAGTCTTGGCCTGTCCGTCCACTCCGGGATGCATGCTGTATGGGTAGCTCTGGATCTTGCAAACAATTGATCCTGGTTTCAGCCTACCTACATCTATAGAGCTGACCACACGCGCTACCGAGTGCTGGGGAACCATACCTGGACAATCTAACTATGTATTAAGTACTAACAACAAACATCCATCAGTCTTCAGATAGCATATTTCTTTTGATGTGAAGCGATCGTCCATGGGGCGGTGGCTGCGGGCTGCATCTTCTTGCCTTTCCTATTATTGCTTGTTCGGTTCCCAAATTCTGGGATTGGCTCTTTATTTTCTTTTTCTTCCACGATTTTCCTCTTTTTTTAATTTTTTCCCTCTCCTTTTTCGGAATGGTCTTGTCGACTTTAAACGAAAAGAAAATGGCAGACTTGGGAGCCATGACCCTGCTCCGGATCTCGTAAGCTACATACATACAGTGTAGTCCCCAGGATCTACAGAGTACGGAGTACAGTACACACGATAAGAATCGGTCCCAGCTCTGAAGATGGCAGTGGGATGGGACAATCGCACCCGCTCTTAGGCCTGCCTGCGTAGGTGGCCGGGATATCCTAGTTGTTGTAGAAATCTGCCTGCTAATGGAGCACGCTGTACACCATCTACAGGTGGCACAGTCTAGACTGGCGAGAAGAATTAGGACTGTTGCTGCCGACTCGTGACCGCTGCAAAATAATTGAAGGAGAGGGCATCATCTCCAGCAAGTCACGTATGATTGCTCTGAGAAAGGAAAAGGATTATTAGGTTAGTTTCTGATGACTATTGTTGTTATTATTATTATTATTATTAGTATGATTATCATTATTATTATGATTCACCATTGATTTTTTTTTACCTCTTCTAGCTTACCAGGGGAATGGTTGCCTTGGACATGGGTCTCTGCGGGTGAAGCCTTTTCGCCCAGTCAGATGATCCTAGCAAGTATTATCGTGGCTGTTCATTCGTCTCTGCTACCTTTTTCCAGCGCGCTTACTTTTGATTTTTCTGATCAAATCGTTGCTCCGCCAGAAAAAAACAAATACCCATCGAATCATACAAGCTACATGGGAGATCCAGTGAAGAATACGATGGGACTAGGTAGTTCATGAAACTGATGAAGACATTGTGAACATCCAGAATCATACTGTAGAGTTCTTTCTATGGTTGCGCACAGGACAATCAAGGACAAGAAGGTGACACAAGAACAGGGAATACTGTCCTGTCTAGCATTATTATTACTGCTTTGCTGCACAAACCTAGCTGTCAACCCACTCGGAATGTCACCAGAATTCCGCGATTGGCCCCAAAGATGCACAGTACAGTATTGCCCTGAGCAATCCAGTCGAGCGATTCGATTGCCGTCTCCTTCGTCCACGCTCTCTGGTCAAGAAGCACTAAGATTCCCTCCCGTGATGATGGAGCCTCGGATGGCTTTGGCTGACTCTCGCCGCACATCGAACTACGGAGTACCACCACCAAGTGCAGGTCCCTCCTAAGTTCTCGGGTCGATTCTTCACTCGTATAGTGATTAGTGCTGGGAAGATGGAGTGCTTGGAGGTTGGAATGGCTGTTCCGCCAGCCTAGGACATGGGATCCAGTCTTTGGAGATGTTCACTTCGATTGATCATGGTCGACGGTCGTTATCGATCAGTGGGATTGGCAGTAAGTGCGGTCTGCATCTTCTCTGAGTAATGAATCTCATGAGTTCGAAGTCGGGATTCAATCCGAGGACAATGATGTGCAGTAACTCAGTCGGTACTTTGTGGATGGCCGCGAGCCAGAAGACGTCATAGGGCAAGAATCGTCCATTTTTGCAAGGCAAGCGCGCAGCCGAGTATTATTCGGACTTACGATTGACTTGCCTGCAAGTACCTTTTCATTCTTGGTTTTTACCCGTTCTATCCAATCAAGTGGTCTCGAGTCGACTAATTTCTTTTTCTTGTCTCTTTTTACTGCCACAGGTGCTGTCGCCCTCTCTGATACGCACTCGCCCAGTGCGGTCCCCAAACTCGGCATCAAATGCTCGCTCCCCTATTCCAGGTTGGACAGGCAGAACCCCTGTCGCTGTGTCCACCCCACGACTTCCATTGCCCTGGGCCATTGGGTCTGAAGTATATCTCATCTCGTTCTAGATCACTGGGTCCGTCAAGCCCAGTGGGAACGATCGTCGTGTCGACGACTCTGGTACCTTAGTTGTTGCTGTCAAATAATATATAGATAGTCCCGATCCTAAGGCTGACTTCTATACTGTGGAACGATATAATTACCATCTGTCTAGAACTGCATCTGACGCCAGGCATCTCATTCATTCTATTATTTTCCCTCTCTCGGTCTTGCTCTTTAAGCAAAAGTATATTGGACCTTGCAGTTTTCTCTTCCTTCTGCTGCCAATATCAGTCTCTCTTTATATATACCTTATATTGTCCTGACCTTCTCTTCGATCGTGGAAAAGAAAAGACTAAACCCGACATATACTCTTTTCCAACCAGTGGAGAACAGGAATCGGAATTGCCTATAGCATAGGGGACAATCATTGACTTTCCAACTCTGACGGTGTATCGAGGGTTTGCAGGTTCCAGCCCAGTTGGGGTCTACCTGATCATACGTCTAGCTCTTCTGAGATTGTCTGGTGGAAGTTCCTTCAGAGGACGGCGCACGAGACATTGTTCGTTCCTCCAGGCTATCGCCATGGAAGCAGCAGAGCCGGTGTCCTATGAATTCCCAGGCCATCCTGTTGGTGCACTTGCTCCTCGTCGAATGATAAACCCCGGTCTTGGTCACAACTATCCGTTCTATGGCACTCCCTCAGCGCCATACTCATTACCCTTCCAAACACCATCATCATCATCGTCTTCGTCTTCAGCCACGTACAGCTTCGGGCACATCCTCAACAATCATCCCAGCTCATACCAGCAGTTCTTCGTCACGAGCCACCAACCTCCAATCCATCAGCAGCCTGCACGTTTGGTACCCGAACAACCCCAGGTGCAGACTATCCCGGACATTCGTCCGGCGAAAAATGCCCTTTGCAGAGTGACGAGGGATCCCGTGACAAAGTTCGAACCGGTTGTAGCATCTCAATCTCATCCAGTTCAACCTCCGCCTCGCGATCCGGCGCATGTGAAGAGCCCTGGTGCGTCGGAGGTCGAGTTCTCCACGGAGGTTGATATACTTATGAAAGCTATCCAATCCAGAGTCGGATCGTCACAGAGCAGCTCGCCGTCTCTTCCGCCGTTCCAACAGCTATCTCACGCCAATAACAGTCACCTTTCTGCTACCTATCCTGTGACATTACTTGGAAGCCAAAGCGCTTCTCCCGTTGAGGAATCATTGCCTTCAAAGGAGAAGAGGCAGCGCAAATTCAACTGCACCTTGCCCAATTGCGGGAAAAGTTTCGCCCAGAAGACTCACCTGGACATCCACATGAGAGCGCACACGGGAGACAAGCCCTTTGTAAGTAGGAGGCTGTATTCTTCGAGCCGTACAACTGAACGATAGACTTATTCTGGGATCTTGGTTCTCCAAACAGCTTTGCAAAGAGCCAGGTTGTGGTCAGCGGTTTTCACAACTGGGAAACTTGAAGGTAATGAAATCACTGGGTATCTTTCTTGTCCATTGAGAGAATATCTCTGACTCTTACTTGTAGACCCATCAGAGACGTCACACTGGCGAAAGACCATACTCCTGTGATATCTGTCAGAAGAAATTCGCGCAAAGGGGCAACGTTCGAGCGCATAAGATTACCCACCTGCATACTAAACCCTTTACCTGCCTTCTTGATGACTGCGGAAAGCAGTTTACTCAGCTGGGAAACCTCAAGGTAAGACCTTTCATGCCGACCTATTTGACTTTATAAACATCTTCTAACGACCAAACCTAACTGAACTTTGCAGTCCCACCAAAATAAATTCCATACAGCAACACTGCGGCACCTGACTCTGAAGTTCTCCTCCCTCGTGGAAGGAGAACCTATGACTCCCCAAGACCGAGAGCTTTGGGAGTATTTTGCCACGCTGTACAAGAACAGCAACAAAGGCATCAAAGGCCGAGGCAAGGACCGCAGGATTGTAGTGAAAGCAGACCCATCCGGTGACAGATGCCGAGCGGGACTCCAATTCCTGGCTAGTGATGAAGACGTGAAGCCGCGACGGGGCAGCAGCGAGGCTTCGTCGTCTTATACTGATGGCTCGAGCTGTGATGAGGACGATGCTGTAGGCTATTATATGGATAGACGGGATTAATGATGCAGGTGTTTCTGCCGGGGTTCTTTGGATTCGGTGGAATGCTTCATGAATTAGTGTAATGTTTTATTGAGATACCAAGCTGAGTATTACAATCATAACATCATCGATTTCCCCCTGTGGCTGTGTCTTGACTTTCAACGTGATCCTACTACTACCCTGATATAGTAGCATGTTTCTGCTATCTGCTGCTGGACAATTTCCATTTCGCCGCTTCAGCCATATGGAAAGTCTGCTAAAAATGCAACCTGTGAACTGAAGCATGAGGGACTCCATCCATCTTTCCATAGCTTGCACCCTTTTACTATGCGCAAGAAGCAGACGATTGGTATCAACTTTTCCATACAGAATCCAATTTGAAACATGTACATTTATATGGGCATGGACTTTGTCCAGAACAGTGCTCCTTATACAATTCATAGATCAGGCTCTCCTACACCCCGCCTCTTCCCAACTTCGGCAAATACGCCTTTGTATTCTCATACACCAAAAATGTCACCCAAGTACTTGGCAAAACTCTGAAAATGTTCGGCCCGAGGCCCTTGTAGAACCCTGCAATACCTTCCTGCACCCAGATCTGCCTGATAGCATCCGTGACACCTCGGTAGACAAGGTGAGCGTCATACGTCTGTAATCGAGACCGGAGGACTTGGTACGGATACGTGACGCTGCCGGCGAAGATCTTTGAGAGACTTGATATGATGAAAAAGTCGAGATTATTGAGCTCCCTGCGCCTCCCTTTTTTGTTTTGATTCCCGTCGATCGCGCCGTCAGAAGGACCCGAAGAACTGTCTTCCCTGGACAGCAAGGATGAAGAGCTCGACTGGGAACGAAACAATTTCAACTTTTCGTATGCCATGAATTGCAGTGCGCCATGGCTGACTCCGATCAAGGCGGGTAGAAGACCGCGGTAGAATCCGGAAAAGCCTTCGGATTGGTATATTTCCTTGGCCCCGGATGTGAAGGAGGTGTAGGCACCTGGTGTGCGAGAACCGGTGGAGAGCATCCGCGTTTTGATCACCCATATCGGGTTTGTAAGGATAGCTGTGATGATACCTGGATTGGATGCAAGAACAACAGTCAGCCAGAGTGAAATGGCCAAAGGTAATCCAAGAGGAGCTTATTTGCTCTTCTCTTCAATCCAGAGTCTCTTTCCGAGACAAATAGAAACCAGTACGTACCTGCCGCGCCAGATGCAACGAAGTAGTTCGAAGACGTGAGCTCTTGCTGTCCAGCTCCATTGGCTGTTCGCATCAGGCCCTTGATGTTGCTGTAGCATAGAAAGTAAAGGCCCCAGCTTGTTGAATTCCCAATGATATTGGGGATCAATCCCCTGTAGAATGCCGTGATGCCACCCTCATTGCGAGATATTTCGCGAATCACACGGAATGAGCCGCCGAAGCGAGAGGACGAGGATCGATCGACTATGTTGTGCGGAGGTGCGAAGATGTTAGCCAATGAAGTAATATACAATCCCTTCCTCTCCTGGCTCAAGTGAATCAATGCTCATCGTCCATCCAGTACTTGCCTTGAAGCCTTGTCTTTATCAAATCCAGTGGATGAAGACAAAGTGTAGACACTATTCCTGCCGTGAATCCCGCTACGGTCTCCACAAAGGATGACGATAAGCCATCCTTAACAGTCATGGACCTGGAAGGCCTCGAGAACCCTTGCTCGGTTTCACTGTTGAGCAATGATGTATACAGTACCGTTGGGATGTGGGAAGGTTGGAGATTTGCGGAGGGCCCGAGCTGCGAGTGAACCGCCGAAGAACGATGACGAAAGTCTCCGCAGAGGAGCTACCAGTTAGCCCTGGGAACATTAGACGGGTCAGGAAAACCGGACTTCATAGACAGAGTTACGATCAATCCTTGTAGGAATATTTTGGCTTAAGAGACCATTCTTTGGTAGTCATTTCATTCCAAAATCGTCGATGTTACTTCAGTGCACCGGCAACTCCTGGATTCCGGCCATATGTCTTTACCTAGCACTCAAAAAGCTGCTGAAAATGAAGTTGAAATTATTTCCTTCCCAAATACAATTTGCGAGGGACCATCGTCATTCAATAATAATACATGTGTGTCTATGTAGCTTTCAGCAAGTTGAAGAAGATTCCACTGGCACAATGCGCCTCCCAGAAGCCGGACGTGTTCATAACCAAATCCCTTAACAGCGAGAGCTGAACACGCAAAGGAGCAACTTCAGCTATCGTAATGCCGCAGCAGACCTTCCTTTCCTTCATCCCATTTGATTGTTTAGGCGAGTGGTGAGAACAGCCTGTTCCCAGCATTAGCAAAACTGCGGATCCACGGAATGGCGAGCAATCATAGAATGTACTTGAAGAGCGAGGGTCTTGGTTCGCTGTATGTGTAACCTATTTTCTCTCTGTCAGTAATATTCCGTGGCAGAAAGAATCTAAACGTTGGAAAAGTCATACCAAGGTATATTATCAAAGGTATATAACCACTGTTCACGGACAGAACCGTCAGTGCTGTTGAGTGTCAGATACCGAGCAAGACGAGTAGGCTCACTAGTGAATGGCAACTCTGGAGATGTCAATGATCTTGGTGATCCGTTCCTGTTGATTCAGAAGAGGCGGCTATTAGCAATACAATCAATACTGAACATGATCCCGAACTGTTTCGTCTCACCTTGGTTTCTTCTGAGAACTGAACCATCTTGACGGTGATAACGGCGTCGCTGGAAGATAAACAAAGTGTAGAATCTCACTGTGAAAGACGCCCAAGTACCGTCTCTCAAATAAAAAGAAATGTCCTGACCAGAGGCAGATGGAATAGGTGTGGAGGAGCAGCCGATAAGGACGCTGGAGGAAGAAGCAGTGTCACACTCAAAAGTTTTCCGAAGCCGCTGGCAGCGCCCATCCAAGCTCCGCAGACAAACCAAAGGTCGACCTTCTTCAGAACCAACAATCACTAACTTTCCTTTTAATCTTCTATTTCGTCTACCAGCATTCTTCTTGTGCGCGCATATAAGCAGTCAGATTGATTAGATTTAAGTCAAACAGACATCTCAACTTTTTTTTGACTTATTGCAAATTGATAGTCTCCTACTTTCACCGTCAGCGCCATGTCTGGCGCAAGGCATTGGTAAGGAAACCTCCCAGTTTAGATCAATGGAGGCAGTGTGTTGATTTTTGTCTCAGGGAGCAAGACAAAGAGGCTACTGTCTACATTGGAAACCTCGATGAACGAGTTACAGACAGCCTGGTATGGGAGTTGATGCTGCAGGCCGGGCGCATCGTTAACGTTCATCTGCCGAAAGACCGAGTCACACAATCACATCAAGGATATGGGTTCGTGGAATTCATAAGCGAAGAAGATGCCGAGTATGCGTCGCGAATCATGAACGGCATCCGTCTCTACGGAAAGCCGATACGCGTCAATAAGGCATCGGCTGATAAACAGAAGTCTGTGGAGATCGGTGCAGAGCTCTTTGTCGGGAACCTCGATCCTATGGTCACCGAGCAGGTCCTTTATGATACGTTCAGCCGGTTTGGAAATCTGATTTCGCCTCCAAAGGTAGGGATGAGTCGCTTGGTGGAGTCTGCTTCGCGTGACACACTAACTCGTGTACAGATTGCGCGCGATGATAACAACCTATCAAAAGGCTACGGATTCGTATCATTTGCCGATTTCGAGTCCTCAGATGCGGCAATAGCCAACATGAATGGCCAGTACCTCATGAACAAACAGGTCTCGGTACAGTACGCGTATAAGAAGGACGGAAAGGGCGAAAGACATGGTGATCAAGCCGAGCGGATGTTGGCAGCACAGGCTCGCAAACATAACGTACAACCGCTGACTCAACAGCTTCCACCCCAATTCGGAGGTCCAGCAGCAGCACCACCGTCCATGGTCCCAGGAGCCGTTGCAAATGGCGACACATCTCGTCCGATGAGCACAGGCCCGCCAGATATGGGAATGGGCAGGGGAGTTCCGCCTAATGTTCCTCCTTATCAGAATGTACCTCCTCCTCCACAGCAGAATCGGCCTATGCCACCACCTGTCAACTCGCTCGCTACTCCTCCGCCAGGCCTGCCTGCACGGCCGCCACCGTCACAGGCAGGTTATGGTGGCCCTCAGGGCATCTTACCTCCAGGCTTCAATAACGCCGGTCAACAACCTCCGTATCCCCCTCAAGGGGCACCGCCACCGGGATTTGGACCGCCCGCTGGTTTCGGGTCGCCAGCAGGTACTCCTGGTGTGCCGCCTCCACTTCCGCCAGGGTTCCAGCAGTCCGGATACGGCCGGGGGCGATGAATGCATGGATTCTAGTTCGATTTGAAATATCGCATATCATACTTCAGGGGCCTCTGCGTTATATGATATCATGATTCCAAGAAAAAGTGCTCTCTGTCTTCATCACCGAGTTATGGCGAGAAACTAATTGCCTCTAACATGTAGATTAGATTAATCTATGGAAAAAAATTGCTTGTTCCTTGCACATTGACAGACAGATACACTGATACTTGTCATGTATATCTGGCGATTGTTCAGCCGATATATGTAGTACTATAAGTAGTGATGAAACTGACTACAGAGCATAAAGGACATGAACGAATATGTCGTGAGGCTTAGGGTCTCGAGAACTTGGGCAAATAAAGCTAGACTGAGACAAAACTTGTAATCGCTCGAAATCAGACAAAGGCTAAGAAAGAGGGTTAATGACTGGCAGTAGGAATCAGCAGCATAGACTCCAAACCAACGAGAACGACGTGTGTAGATGCATATTGAAAGAAATCATGAGAACGAAACGAACTTCGGATCCCGGGGCCGGCCATCGGGACCGATATTGTTCTTAGCGAATCCTTGCTCTGTATAGATCCGACGCGCTTCATCAAACCCAACTCTTTGTCTCTTCATTATCCTTCTGATTTCGTTTTTTGCAGCCTGTTCTAACCCCGCTCTTGTATCGCCGTCGGCAACATTAGCTGAGAGATCGAATTGAGATGAAGAGAACCCAGCCTCAATATCGCCGGTGAAGCTAGACGGTAGGCGGTGATAGATATACTCTGGGACCGGAAGATGAGGAATCCATCGAGAGCGGGTGAGATAGAGCGCTATAGAAAGTCAGGTCAGAGGCAAACTCGATGCCCAAGGATGGTGAGATATTCAGAACATACCTGTACCGCAGATGACAACGGAGAGAACAATGAAATAAAGGAAATAGTAGCCCATAGTGACTGTCGAGTTAGGTTTCGGTTTGATAATGAACGTATGGGTTTGATCACGGCCGGCGCTTTGGTTTCCTAACGCGGACGGATATACAGGAAAGCCTTCCGTTTCTCCGCAGCGAAATGTCGAAGGGGAGTAGTATACCCTGTTAATTTCGATCTAGGAATGATGAAAAATGGATCTTGGATACTAGCCGGGCAGATGACTGCCACGACCAGCTGCAGAATGCATATGGTTATGGATGTCAGGCAAGGTATGCTTCAAGTGAGCCTGATGCTGGGATAGCAGTAGTGTCATCCAACAGGCAGGCAGACGTATGCCCAGGGCTTGTTGCCTTGATTCTCAGGCCTACCACCTGGGGGATTTCCCGCCTATTCCCAAAGCGGCCCGCTTAGCGAGGCCTGCAACAGCCGCCAGACCTGAATTCTTGGCGTTGGCGCACACAATACTGTATCATCAAGTGTCGCTGGTATCTTGAATCACGAATTCAGTCGGACCTCATCATCCTCACGAGATATCTTCACAATGGCCGCCCAAAGACCGAACGTTTCCAGCGACCTCGTCTGGCAGATCACCCGTACGTTGTTACTCCGATATTTGTCCAGCAATTGAATGCCAGTCTTCGTTACAATGCAGCTTGTTTCCGTTTTCACAAAGTCGTCATGATATTTCGCGAGATCAAAAATCCAGGCTAATATGAGCAATTCGCAATAATTAGGAACCCAGAATGCTTTTCTGGTCAAGCGCAAGAGCGCTGGCGGTTCCCAGTTCTCCCGTGACCCCTTGAACGTGCTGAACAAGCACTCTTTCAAGGTACGGCCAATTGAGCTTCATGATCGGAGCTTACTCTGGGAAACTTGATGACTGACTTGATGTCTTCAGTATGCCGGTTACGCCAACGAGAAGGTATTTTATATACGATAATTCGACCAGCGAAGAAACCTCCCGGATAAGGATGCTGATTCACGACCTTAGGCCATTGGTGTCCACCCTACTGAGAATGGCGGTGTTGTCGTGATCACCAAGAACCCTGGCAAGACCAACCAGCCCGCTAAGAACATCGTCACTGTTACCTACGGCCGCAACGCCAACACCCGCAAGTAAGAACGGTCCAGCTCCAATTGAGACAAAACATGAGGATGTCCGATCCTTGGATGGAGAATATCTGGCTCACATGATATTCGTGTTGCAGGATCTACAAGAACGTCGCCGACAAGACCGCCAAGAGCGGCTACCGTGCTGATCTCCGCGAGGAAGCCGTTGCTCGTGTCAGTGCTGTCCGCCGCTCCCAGAGACCCAAGAAGGAGGATCCTCCCAAGAAGCTCCGCGGAGCCGCAGCCAGGAAGGCTGCTGAGAAGGAGTCGGCATAGATGGGGAGTTTCCAAGGGATGATGGTTGGCGAGACAATATCAAAAAGAGATATGGGCGCATTCACAATAGACACAATTAAAGCGCCATGCTGGACAAGGGCGGAAGCGTCCATGTAATCTAGCAATATTTGCTTCCCGGACATCGTCTTGTCGGGGCAGTTATACATGAATGAAGATCCAATGGGAACAAGCGAGTCCAGAAGAACCAACTGTATGCTCTGCGGAAAACTATCAGCCTTGGTGTGGAACAATGCCATCATATCTGCCTTTCGAATTGCGTCGTTGGCACATGTTCCGCAAGATGGAAGCTTCCAGCCGCTCATCGGGCCGAAATGAGTTGTAGATTGTGCTGTGTATAACCGCGAAGATACCGCATCTTTGCCGTGAAGAGCACATGCATCCGCCTTTTCCCGACAAGAGGATGGGTCCAAGGGCAGATTCGGCTCGTTAGTCGGTGGAATCCATACGGATTCAGGGCAGACGAGGAATTGCCGGGGTCTGGGGAGCGGATGAGCAAGTAATGTTGGAACAAATCATATAGGAACATTCGGTCCAGCAAATGGCACGCAACTCTTGAATGGGAATTGGTTGACGTTTTGGACCCCCAGTTTTTCCAGGAAGTTCAGATCATCAGCCCGAGCTTCGGAACCCCACAAGTGCTCAGTAGTCGTAGTGGGTAGGGTGTTATTTTCCTAGGTATTATCTATAATAATCACGACACGACTACAACTCAATTCTCTCCTGTGGTCTCGAACGGATTCTCCTGCATCCTACAGGGATAAAGGGGTAATTGACTTCTCCTGAATGTATGTTGGGCCTTCTCAGTCCTGCCGTTCTGCCCCTCCTGTCTTGTTGTACTGGACCTGCCTGTACCTGTGCCTGCTATTTTTACCCCTCCTTCCCCGGTGTGAGATGTCGCAGCTCTCGTTCCTCCCCCTCCCCCATCCTCAATTCTTCCTCTCGCCCTGCCGTTAATCCCTCTGGGTTGAGCGATCAAAGTGCCCCAACTCCTACTGATTCGAGAACCCATTGCAACAGATTGAAAATAGGCGTCTCGTCTCACCATGGTCAAAGCAGGTAAGCTTGTTTACATGGGTGTGCCAGATAGAGCGTGGGACCACTTTCTTACTGGATCTTCTCAACAGCTGTTCTCGGCGCCTCTGGTGGCATCGGCCAGGTAGATATCCTCTTCAATCTCCGAGTCCCTTGTCAATATCTGAGATATCGCTAACCATCTCTCGGTAGCCCCTCTCCCTTCTGTTGAAGGCGTGCCCTCTCGTTGATGAGCTCTCTCTCTACGATGTTGTCAACACCCCTGGTGTGACTGCTGATCTTTCTCACATCTCCTCAGTCGCTGTACGAAACAACTGCTTCTTTCTTCCGTGCCATCGAATAACCTGGGACAAATTGCTTACGCACAACAGAAAGTTTCTGGCTATCTGCCTAAGGACGATGGCCTGAAGCACGCTCTGACTGGCAGCGATGTGGTTGTCATTCCCGCCGGCATTCCTCGTACGTCCATCCCTCCCATCCCTCCCATGGCCCTCCTCTAACGTACCCTTCCTCAACTAGGTAAGCCTGGCATGACTCGCGATGACCTCTTCAAGATCAACGCTGGCATCGTGCGTGACTTGGTCAAGGGCATTGCTGAGTTCTGCCCCAAGGCCTTCGTCCTCATCATTTCAAACCCTGTCAACTCTACTGTCCCCATTGCCGCAGAGGTCCTCAAGGCGGCCGGTGTGTTCGATCCCAAGCGCCTTTTCGGAGTTACCACCCTCGATGTCGTTCGCGCGGAGACCTTCACTCAGGAGTTCACGGGCCAGAAGGACCCATCCAAGACCAAGATCCCTGTCGTTGGTGGCCACTCCGGAGAGACCATCGTTCCCCTTTTCAGCAAGGCTTCTCCATCCTTCCAGATTCCCGCTGACCGCTACGATGCTCTCGTGAACCGTAAGTGCCGATCTCTCATACCGTACAGTTTGGTTGACTGCAGTGGCTTACAGACACATGACAGGCGTCCAGTTTGGCGGTGATGAGGTTGTCAAGGCGAAGGATGGTGCTGGTTCCGCCACCCTCTCCATGGCTTTCGCAGGCTTCAGGTTTGAATCTTTGATCCAGAGAGGGATTCATTATAGCTAACTGCCGGTAGATTCGCCGAGGCTATCATTAAGGCTGCCAAGGGCGAGAAGGGCATCGTCGAACCAACTTTCGTCTATTTGCCCGGCATTCCCGGCGGTGATGAAATTGTCAAAGAGACCGGCGTTGAGTTTTTCTCCATTCCAGTTGAACTCGGCGTAAGTGGCTGCCTGTATAGAGGATACGCTCTCCATGTAGAGTTGCTAGCTAACATATATATACAGCTCAACGGCGCAGAGAAGGCCATCAACATCCTTGGTGGTATCACTGAGCAGGAGAAGAAGCTCCTTGAGGTCTGCAAAACCGGCCTCAAGGGCAACATTGAAAAGGGTGTCGACTTCGTCAAGAACACCCCACCAAAGTAAACACATTCCCGCCCATCACCTACAGGACCCCGGTCACTGTGGTGACTTTCCTTTCCGCATCTGTAGCTGCCCGATCGGCCACCCTCATTTGATCAACCGACATTAAAGAGCCTCGCTAATTAATGGTATCTTGGGAAGATAGGCTTTAGATATGGCATGTCTTAGACGATGAGCAGACATGGCGGTGGGTCGTCTCGGACTGGTTCAAGAATGTGACATAAAGACCTGCATGCAGAACAGAAATGAAAAAGTTCCCTCTGCCAATTTCGAGAGTGGCTTGTGCAAGGAGACATCAGTCCCAACCAGTAGAGCCTTACTCATAGGCAAGAGGAGAAGAGGAGCTGCCTGTTCCGCGGCAATTGTCTCTCAACATCCCTGGTTATGATTGGGGACCGCACCACTATTTCAGGGCTTGGGTTGGATAGTTTTGATCTGGAATGTTGCCCCAGGAAGGTCTGATGCCTCCGCTTGAACAGTTGTGTTGATGCCCAAATTTGCTAGAGCACCGCGAATCACACCGCACGGAAACCATAGATACTAGTTTATGTATTAGAAAGCTAAGCTTAGGTGGAATGGACACCCCAAAGTGCTGTCTTACCGCTTGCGCCCTTGCTACAGCTTCGCTCCGAACCGACATGCTCATTCTTGTAAAAGGTCGAAAAGAGTTATCGGTCAAAACATAGACACCCTATTTATGGACCTATTAGCCCAATCCTTCCGATGCGCGGGACATTGCGCAGAGCAGCCGCCCTTCCGAACTCCTGAATATGTCTGTCCTCTTCATCTTCCGAGGGAGATTACCCACCCGATGATTCGTTTTGAGATTGTCCACCTGCTTCTTGAAGAGAATCGTCCATAGATCTTTACATAGGAACTTGATGACGTCGAGATTATCAGAGAAACGGGGACGGTCTCGAGAGAACCTGTCTCGAGCAGTGCTTAGTTAGTATCTTCTTGGTGTATAGATAGCGGAGGCAACAGTCTCAAATGGGAGGTAGCTGGTTTGCTTGACTTCACCTCTCCGCAAGTCCTTGTCCAACTCGATATCCCAATGACTCCAGACGGAAGAAGGTCGTTTCCCTGATCTCCTCTTCATCTTGTTGCTTATCGTCTAGCGAGAGTTCCTTCGCTATTCGCTCCGCCATAGGGACAATTTCTATCAGAAGCAGGTCAAGACACGATGCGCTTAGGAAGCGCGCGTGAGGATCCGAGGCATTGAACGGAGGAGCGGGGGTATCGAAGGACATTATTGAGAGTGCGAGAGGGGACAGTCGGCGAATTGGAATGATGGTACTCCGTAGAACTTGTGGATAGTAGAAGAACGTGTCGATTGGGAAGTATGTCTCGTTCTGCTCTTATTTATGTAGAGGCGTTGGCAAGAGCCTGGCTTAGCAAGTTGTTATTGGAATGGCGGGTTGCGGAGAATTTGCTATGTACACACACCACTGGTGCCTTCACCTCCGCTAGATATAGATTCCGCTCACTGCAATTAATTCTAAATGATTCATGCGCTGACAATAGCGCTATCAATTGGGCCACTTTGACCTGATCATTAATGGTTGTGCTCACTACTCCTTTGTCCATTTTGTGTTTTCCTGTTTATTCATGGATGTTGATTGATCACCTAATCTACCATGAGCAACCTTAATGCGCAGTAGAGAAGGTAGTTTCTATCTTGCCGTGAACCTGCTTAGATGGCCCGCTGCATGGAGAACAAGATAATATAGAATTTTGAAATCCTCATCGCAGAGTAACGCCAGTAAAAGTAGCAAGCAACATTGCATACGCATAGATAATTCCTTGCTATACTCGCTCGACATAACCCATAGAACCGAAACCGTTCGCTCTCCATGGAATGCCTGAATAAGAAGGACCCGACGCGCCAAACACCGAGGAATATGCATAGTTAAATTCGAAATCATGCGTCATAGCCACCAGTTCGACTTGGCGACTCGGAACTGTTCTGGCTGACATATTGAAAACTTCTTCCATTCACCAGGTTGCCGTTGAATCCGCCGTGATAATCTGACCGCGGTATAGCTTGATTTAACCAGTTGACAGCCGGTCGCTTTGCGGGTCTTACTGGAGACTCGTCCTCATCATCGCTTAGGGTGAGGTCGATCACTTGGGGTGCGGGCCGTTTGTTGGTAGACAGACGTGCCGCGGACGATGTAGTCGAAGCTTCTCGCGACTGTGAAGGCGTTCGCTGTAGACCTATGTCTACGGAGAGTGGCTCCCGTTTCACAGAGGGAATTCCCGGTTCCTTGATCTCGATCAAGTCGTCGTCGTCTGTTGCAGGGGTGACACCCCCTACCCTTGCTCCAGCGTCATCTTTAGGATTGGACCATCTGCCGTCCGGTTCTACGATGACTTGGTCGACATCCGACGAGGTTGAACGGAGAATGTCATAGACGTACCTGTATCGTAAGAATCTAAAAATCTAGCGAGAGCAGGTCACAACTCACTGATCAATCTGCAGAGATTCAAAACTTGTTGCTTTTGAACAAACAGGACACGTCCAAGTTGGCGCCTGTTCCTGCAACTGTAGGAATGGTGTCGCGTCAAAACACTGGTTATGTGTACATACGACTGAGCGGCACGGGTCCACGATTCGGACCTGGGATAGAGGGTCCTTCAAAGACATGATGCTTGACGTGGCGACAATGTCGGAATCGCTGGCCCTGTTCCTCACTATTCGAAGTTAGACATCATCCGATTAAATGACGATTTCAAGGACCATACTTTCTCGTATGACTTGTTCTTTCGAGATAGTCTTCCTTGCTTTCAATTGGGTCACAAGCTCTTCGACAGGGTGTCGTTTAACGAGATTGACGAGGAGGTAGAATTTCTGAGCTTTAGTTAGGAGAGACGTACAAGACAAGATGAACGGAGGAAATGCCACTTTGACGAGGACAATGGCAGGGTAAAGTGCTTGCCTTTTGTGTCAGAGCATAGGTCATGACAATGTGATTCGAGTACCCAGCCTTTTTGCGCAGGTAGTTCGTCACGTCCACAGGTCTTGTCGTACCCGGCCTATTTTTCAGGCCCCTTAATAGGTTACCTTTGATTTCGTCAAGGTTCACCTTCAGCTCGACCTGATGAGGAAAAGCTACATCCGATTTGGTAAACTGATTGAGAGTGCTCTCTGCCGCGCAATAGACCATAACCCGAAGGTTAGGATCCTCCTGTAGCCTTGTAACTACATCTTGTTTGAGAACCACTTTGAGCTCGACACTGTCTCTGGTTTGCTCGCGTACTTTGACAAAGTTAGATCAGATAAGGCTTGGGGACTGCACATTGATTCAACCTCACCTTTGCATTCTACGACAGGGGTGAGTGGTTCCAGAATCGTGTAAAATGGGCTATCTTTGAACATTAGGCGCCCTATAGAGGAATGAGCAACTGGGTCTGCCTATGAAAGGAAAGGGCAGCTGAAGCCAACCGGATGTAACTGGATGTGAAGGCATCTGTAATCCAAAGGATGGTGGTCTGGCTTGCATAGACAGCGGTGGAGGCGGGGGATGTGACTGATAGTGGTGAGCCGTTGCTAAGTGCGTCGTTGAAGGCGAAGGTGCAGGTATCGCCCTCTGCGCTGTAGAGTAAATGAACCTCCTCAACCGGTCAAAACGATCGAGATGCCCCGCTTGAATGAGTCTCTCTATATCTGGTTCATTCACCGGAATGTCAGCATTCACAGATTGAAATTTTAATCCCACTTAACCTGCTCGACAACTGCAAGATATCGAAAAGAATGGAAGAATGAGAGAGAATATGACGAACAATCAATGATACGAAGCTGTAATGAAGACTTGACTCCAGAGACGGCAAGCCCCTCATTCCTCAATATATCCTTGAGCTGCGCATTTGTCAACGTCTTGATCAAAGCGACAACGCTTTGAATCTCAGACGTTCGGCCAGGAGAAGCCATTATTATCGAGTTGAGGCAATACAGAGAGCGGGCGACTGCGAGGTCCTCCTAGACTTCTCTCTCAAACAACAGGATTTGAAACAGCCACGCTGATTGCTTTGACTCCGCATAAAGACATCTCAATCATTCCCCCAAACCCAAGAAAGCTTCAGGACAGAGAAAACGAAAGCCTCCGAAGCCGCGCTCAAGGAACTGCTCAAACGCTCGTTGGATCTCGGAGACAGAAGTTGTCTTGAAGTGGATGACATAAGAAAACCCGCCCCAACTTAGGCAAGCCCAGACTTTGATCATCCGATAAGGCGGGCACCAAAGAAAAAAAACGATACTGATAAAACTAGACAAGCTCTGGCTTGATTCGCATTTTCTACGCCGCGATTTGATTTAGGCGCCTTTCTTATCTCTAATTGTTTTCTTTCCACAACTTCATAATTCGAAAATTCATATTGGCTTCATTAACCTGCATATTCACTCGTACATAATGGCCAAAAGTACCCGGGCCAGCGTTGTGAAGCGCAACCACGCGAAGCTGCGAGCAACTGTCTTTGGTCCAGCAAACGATGCGCGACTAGAGAGATTATCAGCGAAGCTGCAGGAGATTGCTTCTCAGCCACGACCCAAAAGAGAAGAAGGGAAATCGAATATGGAATTGGACGCTTCCGCGACAGGTATGTGCTTGAGAATTGCACGGGATTGTTACTCCGCTAATGTGTTGCAATAGAGGCGAAAATTCCCGAGTCAAATGAAGGTTGTTCTCCCTTTATTGCTCTATCTTCCTCTATGATGATCCGAGGACTTGTTGCATACCGCATTTCTTCAACATAGCAGCTAACATCTTCCTCCCTCGCTGAAGATATGGATATTGATGGAGAAGCTTCCAAAACCACGTCTAGCGGCTCGAAGAAATCAGGACGCATTCAAAAACGGAACAGGAAGAAGAGCCGCTCGTCTATCGTTTTCCGACCGCATCCCTCGAAAGCTAAGAAGATGTCGAAGAAAAAATGAACCCGTTCGGAGTGATTTTCCCTAAGTGAGAAGAATCAATTTAGCTCAGTGACTGAAGATGGCGTCTAGAGTTTTCTGGTCAACAGTCCGATCGCGAAGTCGTTATCTCGCAGTCCCTCGGATTTTGTCGAAATACATGCATTACCATTGAAGCGGATACCGGATCTCTTGTACACGCAGATGTTCATAGAGGAATACAGTACGAACATTGGGAGTTGTTCCATTTTGCGCGAACGGAGACGATTGCGAAATCCTGCTTGCTTTGGCAATGCATCGATGAATCTAGTGGTTCGTCCAAGCCATCTTTCACTACACCAGTACGAGTCACAGAAAGTCATGGCTCAATCGAGTCTTTTGCTTCCTTCTTTCAGCTTAAGCAAGAGGAAACATCCTCTGTTGGGGCAGGCTGTCTGTCTTGTATATGCATTCTTTGACTTTTGGATGTCTGTCTCGGTGCTCAATAACAACTGATGTGCTGGACTGAGTCACTGTGTTTCGTGCCCCAGTTGGAATATATTATGACTACGTAGGTATAACAGGATCATTTAGCAATTAAATATTGGGCCAGAACTGGTGGAACTCTTCGGATCAATGATCCAAAAGTACCTACAAAAGTAGCTATGTTGAAATGGATGTCCGGTTGGAAGCGCACCACCGAGAGAGTATAAGGCGGTATAAAAGAGCGGCGTATTTATGCCTGCAATGTGTCAACTAAAATAGTCGCGACTCCTGATAATGATAGTCAAATGCGCAATCCAAGAGATAGAGCAATGACATTGCAGAACCATTGAAACTTTTACGTTCCTACTGACTGTTTTATTTGGCTAACACTGCATTGCAATGATTTATCGAGCCGAAGGAACTGCGCAATATGACATCGTTCGCGCGCAATTGGGCGATTTTGATCGCCAATCTACTCATACCCCTGGCCATCATTGTCTTTTCCTCCGGATTCTTCCCCTATAAGCCTCTTCTTCCTGGTCTTGCGACCTTTGAACGATCTAGCGATGATCCTCCTCCTCCAGCAATTTTTGATAAAATAATATTCATGGTCATTGACGCGTTGCGGAGGTAGGAAGCTCAAGGTGCCTGCAAGACTACGATATAGAATGAGCTGAATCCAAATGCCAGTGACTTTGTCTTCTCGAACAACTCAAATTTTCTGTTTACACAAAGGTCAGTCGGAGATTCATTCATTACTCTTTGGTCAATAATTGAGCTCAAATGACGTTGCTTAACAGCTTGATTCGATCTGGCGTCGCGCTGCCCTTTACCGCCCACGCAAGTTCACCAACGGTCACAATGCCTCGTCTTAAGGCCATGACAACAGGATCGGTCCCATCTTTCTTGGATGTGATTCTCAACATTGCGGAGTCTGACACAAGTTCAACCCTTGCCAATCAAGACACGTGGTTAGCGCAGCTGAAGGCGAAAGGAGGTCGATTGGTCATGTACGGGGATGATACTTGGCTGAAGCTATTCCCGGGGATGTTTGATAGAGCAGATGGCACGACGAGTTTTTTTGTCTCGGTCAGTTACTAGAAACATTCTTCCAACTGCGGCGATAGAAGCTGAGCTAAGTTGTTACCACAGGATTTCGTCGAAGTAGACAACAATGTGACCCGGCATATCCCTACCGAACTTTCAAATAGTGACTGGACAGCCATGATTATGCATTACCTTGGCCTTGATCATATTGGCCATAAAGCAGGTCCTAATAGGTACAAAATTGCCACCCGCTGTATAATCTTTCGTATTCTAACAATTCTCGAGCCCCTACATGAAATCAAAACAGCATGAAATGGATTCGATAGTCCACCAAATCTACACCGCCATGGAGCAAGAAGAACATCTTCAATCAACACTCTTCGTATTATGCGGCGATCATGGTATGAATGACGCCGGGAATCATGGTGGCTCATCAGCGGGTGAGACGTCGCCTGCGTTGCTATTTATATCTCCCAAATTTCAGACGAAAAGCCTACATCAAGAGTCACCCGTTGACGCGTCGAATGAATTGCAATACTATCGTACTGTCGAACAGTCAGATATCACGCCTACGATCGCAGGTCTGCTTGGCATACCGATTCCTTTAAACAGTTTGGGAGTCTTCATCCCGGAACTTCTGGTGATGTGGGACCGTGGTATGATTTCTTCACGCCGTTTATCTAAGGAAATCCGGAAGTATCAGCTAACGCTGTATGTGCTCTAAATGACAGGTTACGAAAGAGCGAATATTCTCCTTGAGAACTCCAAACAATTGCTGAGAACGGTGAAAGCAACATTTCCTACTTATACTTTTGACTCCCGGCCGGCCTCGTTTGGTTGTGATCCTGGAAAGTTGAGCGGTATTGAAGAGGTCCAATGCGCATGGTCGCATATCTCCGACTGTAATCCCGAGCTCGAAGATGCCTCTGCAGCCGAACCCCTTCTCTTGCGGTTCGCGAAGGCCGCTCAGAGATTGATGAGCAGTACTGCAAGTAACTATGACCTTTCCAGGCTTTATTGTGGTTTATTCATTGCCGGCATCGCCGTCATGCTCTCTCTGTCGGCCACGTACGAACCGCTCTTGAGGTCCGGGTTTTCAGGAGCATTTCTCGTATTCAACATCCTGGGATATTCGGCCATGATGTTCGCAAGTAGTTACGTGGAAGAAGAGCAGCAATTCTGGTATTGGACTTTGACAGGATGGTTGAGCTATCTTCATGTTAAGTACCGTGGACAGTCATGCCGATCTTCGCTGTCTGAGTTGGGCACCAAGGAGAGCTGCCGATCAGTTTTCTCCTTGCTTGCCAGTACTGGCGCGGTTGGACTAGCGATTGCTCTTCGTGTAATGCGGCGGTGGAATCAAACCGGACAGAAGTTCGCTGCTGAGCCTGATATCGCGCGGAACTTCTTGCCCTCGCATCAGAACTTGCTCTGGGCCGGGATCATCTTGACTTATACCGATTCCTGCAAGCAGCTTTTGTTCAATCTACCGTGCTCATGGCTTGCGAGATCTCTTGCGATTGCTGTCACAGTCGCGGCCTTCCTCTTTAAACTAACGTTTGTAGCATCCGATTCTCCAGAGCTTCTGCAGGATTCATTTCTATTTGGATCTTTCGAGGGCGCTCTGCACAGCATACCACTAGTCGCATTAGCACGGATCGTCTTTTGCGGAATCGTATCGCTAGGTCTTTTTTCCGTCTACTCCCGGAAGCGAAGGGACAAAGGCAAGGATTTCGAGCTTCCTACCAATTCTGATAATCGCTGACGACGAACAACAGCATCAAAAAAGGTCTTTCATGAAGCTTTGGCTCTCTTTCTGATCACCCAATCGAGAGCAACTAATATTCCACTCTTTTTGCTCCTCAGAATGCAAATCCTAATCATCTCTTCCATGAATCTGACGGACGTCGAAATGACAATAACGTCGCTACTTTCCCAATACATGACTTTCTTCGCGTTTGGTGGCTCAAATGCAATCTCCTCTGTGGATCTTTCCAGTGCATACAATGGCATAGGCAGCTACCATGTCGGATTAGTTGGTTTCTTAACGTTTGTGAGCAATTGGGGCGGTCCCATATGGTGGGTTTCGGCAACCCATTTGCTGCGATCGGGCCAAACTGGAGAAGAACGCCAGAACCATGCCGGAGTGCTGACTTTGCATGCCGTAATGGCCTTGTTGTCAGTGATGGCTGCATGCACAACGTTGAGGACACACCTCTTTATATGGACGGTGTTTTCACCGAGATACCTCTATGGCATGGCATGGGCTATAGCAAACCATATCGGCGTTAATATCTTGGGAGATGCAGGTTTGGCATCCCTCTAGTGCATATCATTCTGGATTGAATAGACATAGTACCGATGAGTTTTGAGATAACTTCCATTGCAGGAATCCAGTAGGCAGCTATAACAAGCCATCAAAGATATCATCGATGGCGTTCTTCTTCCGCTTCTTCTTCCTCTTCTCCGATATTTTCTCTTTCTCCGACTCGCGTCTTGGCACTTTGGCCTCTTCTTTCGCAGAAACTACTTGTTCTTTTGATATATTATCTTCCGAATGTACTGGTGGTGCAAGCATGTCTTCCGCTCGACGAACAATTTCGCCAAGGTCCTCTTTGGCGGGTGCAGCTATGGAAAGTGACTCCGTAGGTTGCCGTGCTTGGTTGGCCCGTATTCTCGTCTCCCGGTCAAACCCTGTCTCTCTTGCAAGACGAGCTAAAAGAGCTAACAATACAGTACCGAGCGTAGAGAACTGACCATCGGCCACAACTGTCGAGAATGCTCTATTACATGGTCAGTACTGCTGTGCACCATCGATAAAGAGGAAAAGAAATATACGCGAATCGCAACAGATCGTTTAACTAGGATAGCCCCGGGGCGATAGTACTTACAAATAGCACTTCGGAATGACGCGCTTCACCAGGTACTGCCTGCGCATATCAGTAGAAGCTTTGAGCCCATCCTGCGTTGGTGATTCCTCGAGGGACATGGCAAGGTGGGACGTGGTGCGCTTCAATATCGATAACCATTTCCACCACTTCGATTTCCCGTGCTGGTTCTTGTTGCGATGGAATATTAGATGAAGCATAGAATGCACGTCGCGTATCTTCTTCGCGTCTAATCTCATGTTTGCTTTGGACATTGCGCTGGTGTAACTGGATTTTCTGTCCGAGGGCACATTTCGACAAATTCCGGCTCCGCTCATGAAATTGTAAATGGCAGAAGCAAAAATGGGAGAGATCGATAGAAATTGGATAGATGGAGCGTGTAGATAGCGTTCATCTCCGGCTGAGAAGAAATTTCAGAGAAAAAGGACGCAGAGATAGTATCTGAAAATATGGTATGGTGTGAGGTTATATTAAGCTTATATCGTGCTCGGGTGGAGCATTCCGCCAAGATGGTACAAAGTGAGTCTGTTGTTGGATAAGGGAAACCTAGTTTATTTTCACTTTGTTTGCTTCACAGATTCGAAGAGCTTCTGTTGCTTATCACGACAATAACTACTAGACTATCATTGACTCTGAAGCAGTTCCCATCAACGTTGGCCTTCTTCCGCCTAGATTACTGCTCATGTCCGTCGTTGAGCTAGGAGAAACCTTATACCAAGTCCTTCACCTTCCCGTCATGAATTGCGGGGTCTGTTTCAATCTATGAACTTTACCAGAGCAGTGGATCATGAGATCAGATTATTTAATTGTGGATGATTTATATTGACTGATATTCTGCCAGAGACATCATCAATAGTAAAGACACATAGATCCTCCACGGAAACGAGCTACCTAAACCGAGATGATACCAACATTCAGACTCAAACTGAGATACCATATCTCAGCCGACCAGGGCGTAGAACAGTTTTCTCAAGGAGGTCCAAATATTGGTTGTCACCCCAATTTGCTTGAACAATGAAAAACAGAGACGAAGACAACCCCATCAGTGATAACAGTGAATCGCAGATGGTGAGTTGTGGAGTATTGAAGAACGTGAAGCCGTAGCGTCTAAGCCTGAAACTCTTGCTCTGAGCAACCGGGTTTCCTCTGATGAAGTTCTCCGATCGAATGCTCATAGCTTTGAAGCTAAGAGGTTTTTGGACCGCGATCACCAGGTAGGTCATACCACATCTTCATGGCAGGATAGGTGCATGGAGCACTTCTCAGAGCTTCAGAAACCTCGCCAGAAGGACGACGTGGCACATAAGTCCGAACGTAGACAGTGTCGCGCTCAGGAGCATGAATTCCGCGGTCAAACTGGGAACGGCGATGGCGTTGTTCATCACGATAATGCGAGCCGACCCGAGGGGCAAACAATCCTGAGAGGGAAATATATCAGCGCCGAGACAAGTCTATCAGGATACAGAATTACTTACCGACATGCTCAGCATTTTCAATGCTACGACGCATCTTTGAGACGTTGTCTGGTCCGGGGAAACGGTCCTCGGTGCCAGCAAGGGGCCCATTACCAGTATGAAAGATCTGCGAATAAGTTTGAGCACTTGTTTTCTCTCCGGTTGCTTTTCTCTTTTTACGCACCTTTGGACGGAAAGACGGATGCTCCAGCATGACCGAACTGTTGCGAAATTTCTGCACCAGGCAATCCTTGCCCTGAATAGCTGAACGTAGGTGTTAGAACAGACCTCACGAAACAAGATAGACTTCAGACTGCAACTTACTAGCATACGAAACTTCTGCAATCTTGTCGCTATTGAAGCAGTTCCTTGAAGGCGACGTTAGCTCTGCGGATGCGAACTACAGAGAGGCCTCTTACCAGGAACGTCCAGCTCGGGCATTGACAAACTGAGATATAGTAAGCTCAATGTGATGAGGTGTTCTACTAGGGAAACAAGAAGTTTTACCGGTATGATATCAAGTGGCTAGAGAAACGTCAGTCTAAAGTAGATGAATAAGAAAGTGCGAAGAACTTACATCCACAAAGTTAATGAAGGCATAGCCGACACTGTAACGTCTGTGTGAGAATAACGTCCAGTTATGGTTCAGTGACAGGTAACTAACTTGCAATTGTTCGCGAAATCTATGGACGGATTGTTAGTTTAAGGAGTTACATTGGACAGTTCGGAATCTCCGAGTTTGCTCACCAATGCGCAGATACATGAAGTCGTACTTGCCATAGCTAGTTTCATCCACGATCGCTTTCAGCATGGCCTATTGAGGTTAGCATCATGACTTAGGCTTGTCCGCCATGGATCTCACCTGATCAATCTTGTTGGGGATATTGCGCAGCATGATCTACAAGAAAATGGTTATTCTGGGATGATATAGGATGAGTCAAGGGCATACATACAGTGGTACGAACATCTAGGCCAACGCGGATGCGATCGATGTCGACGACGTTCAGCTTGTTGGAACGGGGATCCTGGTAGCGACCGACATCGCGATGAGGCGACGGCGAAGGCAGCAGCCTGTCCTCAGAGCCAGACATCCAATCCATGAAGCTAGCGTGCTCATTGACGGGAACGGTAGAGCGACCAGTGACACTAAGCTCCATATAGGGCCTACGACCGACGCGACTAGCAGAACGCGGTGCTGGTCTGCGGAAAACAGTGTCATAGCGACTACCCTCCTTCACGGGGGACTTGCTGGGAACTTTAGCATAAGGCTTTTCGTCCAGATCCGGCTTGTGTGGAGCAATCTCAAGGACGCAGTTCTGCTCCATGGTCAGCACGAAAGAGACACTGAGAGAATACGAAGAGCATGCGGCGGATGGAAACAATGATGTTATGCACTTACGTCAACAGAAGTCCCGTTGAGGGTGGTCATAGCATTTTCGGCATCACGAGTATCAAAAAACTCGAGATGAAACTCACAGACATTCTCCTGCGCTGTGGGGAGCGCGGTGAACTTTTTGAGATCACCGAAAGTCATGACTAGAGACTCCAGCGAGCGAGTCACGGTATACTGGTTCAAGCTGGGATTGCGACTGTCGTAATATACGGTTACGAGGAGCTGGCCCTCAAAATCAGAGGTGTGAGACAAGTTGGAAATGTCAGCATGTTGCACATATTCTCTGGCAGTCAGAGGAACGACACGCCACTCTGGACGTAGAAGGTGAACTTTCTCCATCGCCTTCTTTGCCTCACGGCAGTCAGTGAATGCAACATAGACTTTACCCATCGAGCTCAGTTCGCTTAGCACCGGTCCCTTGACAGTCGCGAACTCACGACGCTTTGCAAAGTCAGCAACCCAGTCCAGATCTCCACGATCTTGCGATGAGAGAGCTCATATTCGGAAAAGGGGATTCGTATTAAAGCAATACAAAAAGAACAGAAGTGAAAAGGAGTACAGAAAAAGAACACATTGGGAAGCGTGTTTTTAGAGGTAAGTCAGACAACCCCTCCTCAGATTGTTACTTACGTTGAAAAATCCCGCCAGTGACATGTACGACATGTTGTTCGGGACTTTTTCGATAAGAAATGCACGGCCGCGCCGCTCAGCATCGAGCTGCTCCATATTTGCAGCTGGCAGAACCGATCTTCTGGCGAACGGAGTGCCTCCAATCGGTCCGAAGGCCGATGGGTTCCGCTCAACAGGTTTCATGAAGCCACCCCCGACATCATGGCGGTCAGGGTCAGAATCAATGTTAAGATGGCCGACTCCATAGCGATCATACATCTGCAGCTGAGCCGGAGGGCTCCCAAAGGAGCCTCCAGTCATACCAATTGGAGTAAAGGTTTGGGCAGTTGCAGAAAGCTGCATACGCTCAGCATTACCTGCCGGAACCAAAAAGGGGTCGGCAACAGGACTATTCATTTAGATCAGATATGCGTCTATGAGAAAGGCTTGTGCACTTACACGGAGCATATTCTGCGAAATCCGGCATCGTTCAACGCGCTGGTGGTGGCGGACTCAGAGCGACCCTTTGCTCTCACGTCCTCAGGCGAAAACGTGGTGAGCTTCGTATCGGGGGAGCCATGAGCAGACTGGGCGCCGTTGGAAGAGCAGGGACTGCTCATGACGCGAGAAGACTCGTTGGCCCTCATCGCTCAGGGTTGTTGAATCAAGTCTTCTGGATCCGAGAGGCACTTGATTGTCGGCCAGAAGATCGAGCAGAATCGAAGCGCTTTGATAAAGGAAACGAAGCTTTGTAGAGAAACGATACGAATTGAGGGTGACCAGGGGGATTCTAGAAGAAGGAATGTATGTTGATGTTGATCAAAAAGGGAACGAAGAGAAGCTGGACAAGGGGAAGACAAGAGAAGAGATGGACAACAAAACGAACACACCACGACGAACACAACGCCACGACAACCAGTTTACAGAAAAATACGGATGAAGACTTGGAACGGTATCAAAGGTCAGAGAGAATGCAGCATGATAGATACAGTATTTGGGTTCTGTGATTACAACACAAGCCACGACAACAAGGTCACGTCCACCATCCCCTTCTAGGCATGAGGAGTGGAGAAGACGATGTAAGCACACATCACATTATCCAGCAGAGGGAGGTTGGTGATCGATCCATTTATGGCTTCAGAGAAAGGCAGAGGTCAGCTGGAAAGCCATACTAGAGAGTGACAATTCTCTTGGTTGATGGGTTGATAGAAACAAAGCACATGAGCCTCTGATCAGTGCTCATTAGTGATATCCTTGTGCACACAGGCATGTCTTTCTCAGATGCTCTTTGTCTGGATTAGATGATGAAGACAAGCTTCCAATTGACTCTGCTCGAGCGATTGACAGATGGCTCAATGAGTGTGTGGGAAAAAACACCATTATGTTCAGTGGAGGGTAAGATATTGAGAAACATGCTGGTAGAACAATCGCTCGTCCCTCGAGTAGACCGATCAGAAGCGGTACGAGAAAGGTTTGATATCATCAACCCTCAACAGGCTCATGCTTAACTCTATTATCTTTCGTCATATATTGTGCAGGTGCTTGAATCGACAGGTTATCAAAGACACCCATCAATAGCTGCTCATGCGCTATCCCTGGATGGCCCGATCGCGAAAATAAGCAGATAAAACTTCCACATGGCTGCCAGAGAACTGAAGGAAGAGCAACTGTGACATAGTTTCAATAACATGGTGCAAGATGAGATCAGATTCGTGAGAAGATCCTGGAGGTGAAGACATTTCCAACCCAGATTGGAAGTCATCGGAATGAATTGCGAGCAGCTATCTTAAATCAAGGAGAAGACTGGAGTTATCTGTCAGATCAAGCAAAGCCGATATTGTTTTCAAGAAGCTGCTCTCACTGAGTGGAATAGATGGAAGCGACTTAAGAGAACAGGCAGAGGGATTCTTGCAGAGAAAGAAAACGAATGAGAAGGAGAAAACCAGAGGAAGAAGCCGGCATATTAGAATTGGCAGCTTCTAAATTCCATGAAGGATGTAAAATGCAGAATCATCTAGACACTATCTGGATGACTTGATCACTGCCAGTATTTCATGAGCAGAAGAGATAACATTAGATCACCATATCAAGCCCTAACTTGCTGCGAATGTAGAGAACAGAAGAGATAAGATAGTACAAAAAGAAAGGAGTACGGTAGATTTGGCGCTAATGCAAAAGTGGCCCGTGAGCTCCCAAGGAACAGTCTACAGATCTACCATAACTACTCCATACAATGTTCGTCATCACATCCCATAGTTTCATGTTCTCTACAGTTGAACGCTAATTAGCCCATGTTAGCTAGAGGATCTCTCCTGAGCTGCAGACCTCCTAGCCATCAACCAATATGAATGCGCCCTTCTGAGCTTTTTAAATGCTGTTCTATGAATCAATTCATTTCTCCTTGATTCTTCTGGGAAGTAATCTGACAGGATGCCTTCCACAGTGCCTGCTCGAAATGAACCGTCCTATGTCCTAAACCAGGTGCGGGCGTCCATTGAACCATCGAATTACCATGATCATGTCCTGACTGACCCGTTTGTCATATACAGATTATCATTTCTCCTTCCGATACAGATTATCTCGACCAATTAATACCCTCAATTCGCGAATACAGTTTTGGCAATCGGACGTCACAGCTACTGCAGTCCTTATCCAAGTTTGCCAATGACAAGGAGGCCGAGATCGAGAGCATTTGCAACACCAATCATCAGGAATTTGTCACTTCGGTCAACCAGCTGCTTCGCATCCGAGAAGGGACTGTGAGTCTGACCGCCGAGATCCTTGATCTCAATCAGTCTATACAGGCGAGCACTGAGCGACTCGCAGAACAAAAGAAGGCTTTGGTTGAGTCGCGGAGCCATCGGCAGAATATCGATGAGACATTTCGCGCAATTCAGGACTGCTTGGAGGTTCTTCAACTTGCAAATCAGGTTCACGATTTACTGGCTAAGAAGAATCACTATGCGGCACTACGTGCTCTTGAAGAGCTTCAGAATGTTCATCTCAAAGAGGTGACACAGTACAAAATTGCGGAAATGATTCAGCGCTCCGTACCAGCGACACAAAGAGCCATAGCTGAGGCAGTCATGTCTGATCTGAATACTTGGCTATACCGAATCCGAGAGATGTCACAGTATCTGGGGGAGATAGCTCTATACCACACAGACTTACGAAAACAGAGACAGAAAGAGAGGGCGGAGAAGATCTCGTATCTCGGGCATTTCAAGCTCAATTCTGCCATTGAACTTGTCTCTGACGAGCACGAGGAGTACGATCTGCTTCAAAACGATGAGCTTCAGGTCGACTTTACTCCACTATTTGAATGTCTTCATATTCATCAGTCTCTGGGACAAATGGACAAATTTAAAATTGAATATGCGAATACACGTCGTCGGCAGAAAGAATTGTTGATTCCGTCTTCTATAACTCTTGTGGATGAAGATGGAGCAAGCTTACACAATCTGCTCGAAGAAATGGCCGGGTTTGCTATTGTCGAACGATCCACGATGAAAAGGGTTCCAGATTTAAGGTCGCCTGTTGATGTACTTATCCCATCGACGCGTTGAGAATGCATGTGATAAGAGACTAATCAGTTATGCGAACAGGTTGACGAACTTTGGGATTCAATGTGCCAAACAGCTGTCAGCTTGATATCCAAAGCTCTGCCTGAGGTTGACAACGCCGAGAGTCTCCTAAGGATCAAAAATTTGATTGCATTGTTCATGCAGACAATGAATGTTAGTAGACCTTGTTCTCTTTTTACACTCATTCAAAGTCGAAGGGGTTTATATTGACAAAAATTAGACCTGGAATTTCACTGTTGGAGCCTTTGACGATTTGTTGTTAACGCTGTTTGAGAGATACGCTGTACTTCTGCAGAGAAGATTCAGCGACGACTTCCAAGAGGTAAGTTGTTTTTTCTGATCTCCTGAATTGATGCTCACCTTGAGATTAGATCGTATCTACAGATGACTATATGCCCATGCCAATTCAAACTCTTGAAGAGTATGACAAAGTACTTAATGTCAGTTGGTACAATCCCGAAAAGCCTCGGGAAGAGCAAGTGTGAGTAAATGACAAATGACGACTTTCCGTCTCTCAAATCTTACCTGACGATTCAGATTTCCGTGTGTTTTGCCATTCTCCCAGATGTATCCTCTATGTTGCATCGACATTCGAAACTTCTTGAATCAATTCTATTTTTTTGCCAATGACGATTTCTCGCATCCCACTATCATTGATGAAACATTGAGGGAGGTGAGTTGTCGCCTGTGAACTCTTTACCGAATCTCGATCATTGACCAGTTCAGGCTTTGGATGAATTGCTTTCGGACAAAGTCTGCGACACCCTTGTCGAGCGTCTCGCATCTCAATACTTGGGCCAGATTGTCCAGATCCTCATCAATTTGGAACATTTTGAGATGGCCTGCCATGAGCTCGAGCTCCTTCTCACAGCGGCTCGATCCCAGAATTCCGCGGGCGGGCCGATCTCTTTAAAAGCTACAGAGAAGTTCAGAAGCAACAAGAAAGTAGCCGAGAAGCGTATATTCGAGGTGGTCAACTCAAAAATCGACGACCTCATTGAAACTGCTGAGTACGACTGGATGGCTGCGGCTCCACCATCGGAGCCAAGTAACTACATGCAAACACTCACTCGATTCCTCTCCAATATTATGAACTCCACGTTACTCGGTCTTCCGACAGAGATCAAGGAGCTTATATATTTCGATGCTCTCAGCCACGCGGCAAACATGATCCTCGTACGATATCTTCTCGTCAAATAAACTGCAAGAATGATCGCTAATGGAATGCTACAGGCACAACCTCTTTCTCCAGAAGTTAAAAAGATCAATCCTAATGGGGTTGCAGCCCTTGCTCTAGATGTGGAATATCTTGCTCAGTTTGTGGACAGTCTCGGCGTACCAATTCTTCGGGAGAATCTCGATGAGCTACAGCAAACTGTGCAGTTGATGCAATCTGACAACACTGATGAATTCTATGACATCTCGACGAGAAACAAGAAGTACGGGCGTGTAGATGCCATGCATGGGCCTGTATTGTTGGAAAAGTGAGTTACATCCTTGCCTGGATTTTTGTGACTTGCCAGGACCAACTAACAAAATCTAGGCTCACTCGAACGGTTCAAAGTCCCACAAAAACAGAAAAATTTCCTACACTCTCTTCTAGATTTGGCAAAAAGACTTAGATATACCAAGTTGAATGCGTCAGTGGAATTTATCATTCCCACGGGCGAGAATGATGTACAAATCTTTTTTTGGAAGCACAAGCAGAAAGGTAGCTCAACTTCTCAATTTGGCTTAATATGGGCTCGATTTACGATAGAGATATCAAAGCGAAATTCATCAACAAAACTTCATGATGTCATACAAAACCACACCACTTGTCATGATTATACTTCCTTTTAGGCGGCCCTTGTGCCCCATTGTGAATCGTTGGTTTAGCGGAGCAAAGACTCGTCTTTTCTCAGCTCACTTTTTGGATAGTTAGATACATTAGCAAACGCTCAGAACAGTCGCATGAACATCTGCAGAGGCGACCTAGACGAGGAAATCGCAATGCGGGAAATCATGGGGCCTTTGCGGATTCATACCTGCTGTGGGGGCAAATGAGGATAAGCAGCATACATTCCCTCGAACATTTGAGGCTGGGGTTGACCATATGCTGCAGCTGGATCCGATTGAACCGCTCCGGCGTACATGGGTGGCTGAGCTCGGTACTCCTGGTCTTGCGGGATGCCGTGTTGACCAAGAGAACCGTAATCTGGGGGACCCATGTGATGTTGAGGATGTTGAACACCGTGTTGAGAAGGCGGCATCTGACCAGGCGCAGCGCCTGGCGCTCCAGAAGCACCTGCAGCGGCCCCGGCCGTCTGACTTGATCGCTTCGCATGCGAGGTAGCTTCTTCTCGAGGTACTATATCAATTAGAAAGTCGAACATGTCCGATTTTGAAAGAGCTGCAGCAATATCAGATCTCTGCAGAGTCCGCCGTTTGTTGTCCTCTGCATGGATCCATGCGCGCATGGTCAACTCAGTGATGAATATGTCGCAACCCTTGGCGAACAAAATAGGCGCCTCAGCCGAGATCATCTTCACCTCTGGATCGGCTTTCATGACTTTCTTTATCCGCGCCAACGGCAGTTGGTGGATTTTATAATCATGATTGTCCGACTCCAGGTGATTGATGACGTGCTGCCAATACGTGGTAAGGATATCACGAGCTGTTCCCTGTAATCCTTGATTGACCTGATTCATCATTAGCATGATAAAAAAACAGCACTGGCGAGTGCATTTTTGAGGGATGAAGCAAAGGTTGCTCGGGTGGATGCTCACATTTGCCCAAGTACCAGTGTACAATTCAGCAACTGGTGCATATCCTTGAGCTGAAAGCTATATTGAAGTAAATGTCAGCTACAATTGTATTGCCGCGTGTGTTAAGATCTTTTTACAAAAGATACTGGTAGGACAGGGCAGCACGTATTTCATACCGCAGCACTTGCACCTGCAGGGGAACTATGTCAGTTTCTGAATGTTACAATATTTCCAATCGATTTCAACTTTGGGGAGGCAAGAATAACAGATGATGCGGGAACATTTTCTCGTGATCTATTTCTGGGTTGGAAAAGTAACGAGATAAAGAGCTATTACCATAATGCCCTCCGTTTCTGATATCGTAGACAGGTTGCTGTCTACCTTGTTGTTGCCCAGCACCTTGAGAGGCTTGTTCCATGGCGCGAAATTGTTTGAAGTTGGCTAAACTTGATGAGTGACACCTTAATTGAGAGATACGACCTTCGCGAGGACTATTACAAGGGAGCACCCGGTGGCCTGAAGCGATTGTAATCGAAGTCGAAGAGAGTCCGACACGACGGGCTAATTGCCTGGGGACTAGGATCAATCAAGGGAGATGACGAAGAGTCGTATAATTATTCGTAAATAGATCAAAGAGCGAGAGAGAATTCGACAATCGTCACAACTTAGCCCGTTTCTGTTCGTAGTGAGATGAGAGCTGGATGTCGAGGGTCCCGCGATTCAGGTCACTTCCTGCGCGCTGTCAGTGCTAGTTCCAAGGTAGGCCACCGCCAAGCATTTTGGGACCCTGGCCTGAAGATACGTACTGTACTTCGTACTCCGTACGTAATGGCAAACGTAATGCCCAAAAGACCTCCGTACAGTACGGCCCTAAACCCAACAAAGAACACAGGCCCACAGGTGGACAAACTACACAAGAGAAATTTCTCGCCAAAGTACACTCCATACCCTTCGTAGTTCGTACTGAGCTGCACTCGTGTCCAGCCCAAAAAATTTTTAGCGTGTCTTTCTGGCTATATAAGTCTTGAAACGCCCTTCCATCAATTTGACTCTCTTTATTCTCCTTTCGCATACCAGTTGTTTGTGATATGACAGGTCCGACATGCGTTGAAGATCATACCGTCCAACCTCACGATGAGGCTGACTTGACGGAAGATCAAATTCAACAGCTCCTACTGGAGGCTGAGAACAGACTACGGGCTCCTAAGTTGAACCCTTCTGAGAGCCTCGAAGTTGTCACTGGCGGCAAGACTCAGTCAAGATCCGAGGAATGCAGGTTAGGGAATTATCTCGCATATTCCATTCATATAGACTGACTAAACTGAGCCCCTTGGCGATAGCATTCCGAAACTGTCACTGGATGAATCTTTGAAAGCTTACGTCCGTGAGCAAGATGATGTGGCCTCCGTTGATCCTTCACGAATAATCGACCAACCCCAGAAAAATATGGCCGAGGTTCTTCACCCAGTTGCACCCGTTGCTTTGAGTAATTCGAAGTCGAAAAAAGTAAGTCCAATCTGTCGTTTACCTTCCTGTGCCGTGCTGCCATGACGAAAATTTTCCATTGCTTTAGCACTTGATGCAGCTTTCACAGCCCGTCTTGGGTTGCGCTGTGCCAATGAGAGCCTATATCATTTCATAGTTACTCTGAGTAAATATATCGGCAATACTTGTCGGCAATATTTGTGATCAGCTTTCAATTGTAATTATTTTCGCTGACTATGGTTGCTTTACAGGACAAGGCCACTGCAGGTAGCGAATGGTTCAATCTTCCGAAGACTATTTTGACACCCCAGCTCAAAAGAGATCTTCAACTTCTTCGGATGCGTTCCGTACTGGACCCCAAAAGGCACTACAAGAAGGAGAACAGAAAGGCAAAGCCACCGGAGTTCTCCCATGTTGGGACTGTAATTGAGGGTCCGACTGAATTCTTTAGTGCGCGCATCACAAAGAAAGATCGGAAGAGAACGTTCGTTGAGGAGACCCTGGCAACTGAGAGGGAAACGAGACGCTTCGAATCCAAGTACAACGCTATTCAAGCGACCAAGAAAAGTGGCAAGAAATCTTTCTACAGGAATCTCCGAGCCAAGAGGAACCACAAGGGCAAGTAATACTTCGGTGGAAATCGACGATCAGAGGTTTCTATCTTCGGATCCAGCCCAATTGATCCGGCTCTGTTGACACTATGCCATCCCCCTCATCTACCGGACCTTACTTCCGCTGGGTCTGGGCGTCTCATTCATTTCGACCTTGCCTGGAAGACATCCATGACGGTTCTTTCAACCAGCCTCTGGATATGGTGTTACCTCGGTCCACACCACTAGGATGGCTCATCGACTTACCTGCATATCAAGCGCGGCTGATCGACCCGCCTCGAGGACTTCTTCATGGGTGGCTTTGCCCTCTTGCAAGATAGCGTCCAATTCCCGTGCATCCCTATCTTGAAGAATATGGTCGTCTCCACGGGGGACGGGAGAGAGCACTGCACTGTTTGTCACGAGACTCAGTGCCAAGACGCGGATGCCGCAGTGCCTCGCTACAACAATCTCTGGGACAGTTGACATGCCGACCACATCGGCGCCTAGCTGTCGAAGCATACGACATTCGGCCCTAGTCTCGTAGCTGTGAACTTGAATCAGCGATGTCACTTTGAATGGTTCGAACTCCAACTCACCTTGGACCGCCCACAAACGCATACACTCCTTCATGCAGTCTCCTCATGCTTTCATGATGCATAACTGCCTTCCACGCTCTATGTACAAACCGGCGGAGCTCAAGATCATAAGCATCTGACAAGGCCGGGAAACGAACCCCAAACTCCTGCGCATTTGGCCCTCGCAGTGGATGGATACCCGCCAAGCCAGCAAGGAAGATGTGCTATGTGGAACGTATTAATAATGGTTCTCTCTCAGTCGCGTGGGTGGAATAGGACATACATCGTTCAATAGGACAATGTCACCCACGGCATACTCAGAGTTCAACCCACCCGCAGCATTTGTCACTGAGTCGCTATGTTAGTGAATATAAAGTAATAATCCTTTAGCCTCTCAATTCCTTTCTCTGAGAAGCAAGCTCTCCAAATCAAAGGTACAAGACGTACAGACTACCGTATCAACTCCCAGGAGCTTGAAAACTCGAATGGGAAATGTTACTTTGTCAACAGAATGACCCTCGTAGTAACTGTCATCCACTTAATTAGTTATCATCAATGACGAGATTGTAGGAGATACAAGCTCACTGTGCACGACCAACCATCAACACAGCTGGGACCTTTTGACCGAGGAGTCCAAAAACGAGTTTTCCCGCATGACCAGCAACTTCATTGGGTGAGAAAGAAATGTTCCCAGGAACACCAACAAGGTTGCGTAATGGCGAAACCTACCTGTGAGGTGAGGAAAGTGAGGTATGGACGCATAATCATACTCCGCTCGAGGTGAATCATGGATTGTATCTGCGAGTCCTCCCAATCCAGAGCCGCAGATAATTGCAACTTGAGGATTTTGCAGAGCGGCTGGTAAGCGTTCCTTCAAAAATGAGACTGCCTCATTTGCTTTGTTAAATAGCGATTGGTCGCCTGCCAATTCAGACATTTTTGAATTGATGTAAGATAATGATGCTCAGTGCAAGGTCAACAAATCATGAATCAAAAGGTATCAGTAAAAGTGATAGAGAAAGCAGGGTTGTATTGTCTAGGTCACATATAGCTATTAATAATGAACAAGTCCCACATGTTCCACGACTTAAAATAGAGCATTACTCGACTCGTCCAGCTATCTAGATCAGGAATTGTGAGATGAACTGCTAGCATTCCCTATCTTACACCCAAGGAAAAATGAAGAGCATTCCAAAGAAGTGCTGCTGTAATACCAGTTATATGACTGTATAAAAGTCATCAGACATTACTAAGGTTATCATACCTCGTAGAAAGGTGCCTATCTGCTATGGTACATTTTCTCGTTGGCGTCCTTGCGCTTGACCAACATGCTTCCCTCCAAACTGACACCTGCAAATCGGCCCTTCGTCTCGGGAGTACGAGAACACCACTGTAACGCCCTTGGTGCTCGCTAACATTTCTTCCGATCGGTCCAGTGGCGATCGAGACGTTTATGTTGCGGCAAGTAGATTAGTGTGCTGATACTACTCAATCATATCATTACAGAATCTGCTGAAGCAATAATTTTTTAAAACTAAGGAACAATAATGTCAAGTTTCCTATGAGTATGATCATTGAGCACCTCAAGGTAATAGAGTACACACCCTAGGTACATACATTTCAGTACCATGTGCCATTCATTACCCTTACTGGTCCCAGCTAAGGCGGTCAATCAAATCCACGCCCATCGGATGTTCTTTTTTGCGGAAAAAGGTCTCGAAGACAAGACTTTCGGCCAGAGCATAACTTTTGTAACACTGTGATAAAGTAATCTCTCAGCTCTTTATGGCCTGGATCCATGCATGATCATGTTCACATCCTTAGCACCTCGTTCGCTGCTTGGAGTAGCCACACAAACCAAGGTGAGTGTTCTCATGCTCATTTTCTACCCTTCAATATGTTGATCAAGGCTAATGTCTCTCGGAAGATCACTGTGCCCTGTCGCTTTCTTGCGAGCACAAGTCGGCCAAATGCTGTTCCGGAGTCTGATTCAAATCCTTCAGTCAAAACTGATGCCACAAACTCAGCCCTGTTAGAACCCCCCTCGCTCGCATTACGTGCAGCAACAAGGAATTTGGTTTCGACTGACCATAATATATTCCAGTACAAGGGAGGTTGAACAGTCATCAGAGACAAGTGTGAAGGAATGGTATGTTTACAACAATATGTTCAATTGAACAAATAGCCTGATAATTTGCGCAGGGCCGAACGTTTGGAAAATGTTGGTGAAACCTTCAGATTGCCTCGGAGCGTACAAGCGCTTTATCTGCGGCCTCTTCGAAGGAAGGCGCAGTACGGACTTCCAGTGTGTGATCTTCAATTAAGATCCTATAGCGTCCGCAACCTAGAGTTCTTTGCCGACTTCGCACTACGCGCTGCCTACTACTTGAAACTTCCTGTATCCGGCCCGGTTCCTTTGCCGCGCATTGTGGAACGCTGGACAGTACCTCGAAGCAACTTCGTGCATAAGAAGAGTCAGGAGAATTTCGAACGAATAACCCTTCGCCGTTTGATTCAAATCAAAGATGGCCATCCCCAGACGGTACAGGCATGGCTTGCTTTCTTGCGAAGGCATGCATTCTACGGTGTGGGTATGAAAGCGAACGTTTGGGAACATGAAAGCCTTGGTATGACCAAATCTGATGCAATATACTTGGATTTCTAAGTCGCTAATCTCGTCTGCGTGCAGATGTGGCCAAAAACATGGACGCAATTGTCCCCGAACTTGAGGAGTCGCTTGAGCGTCATCTTACACAATTTGGTCAGCGCAAGGATGCAAAGCCAACAACTTCGATATCAGATATTCTGGATAGCGAACGGTTCGTCCAAAGTAAAAGCCCTTTGACCGAGGCCCGCAAGGGTTAGGACAAATGCCAATGGTTTCCGTTCAGTGGTGATTATTCTCGAGATATTTGATCTTTACCTTATGATTCACACCATTGTATTTTTTCATGTATACTATCCTTCCTGGTTTGGGTGAAGCCCTTCCACAAATTTGAGCATCGGCAGCGAAATATGGCTTGGTGCTTTCTGTTTCTCAAGAAGTAACCGTACTTAGGATTTCTTGCGTATCCCCAAGCCAAAACCATCACAAACACAGTAAAATATTCACAGTGCAAGAATATATGCGTCAGAAACTCAAGTTTAGTGAAAACGCCAGGAGCAATATTCGGCACGGATAATCACGTGACAGAACTGCTACGATCTTACTGAAGATCATTCTCTGAGAACTCTTGCGCATATTGAGAATGTTAATGCGGCTTTACCTGAAATTTGTTGGATATGCGTGCTAATATCAATTGCTTCAGACCATCTTTCTTAAAATATCGAACAAGAGCTGTTGCCTGTCGGCGAGAGATTGTCCGAAACAACCTGTGCAACTTGTGGTGCCTTCAAGCTGAGCAATGTAGCAGCTCTTGCACCGCCGAATCTCCTTCCGCACCAGAGCAGATCGTATTTTCCGGTATCCAACCTACGGGAGTGCCTCATCTGGGAAATTATCTGGGAGCTTTGAGAGAATGGGTTCGACTGCAGAATGAAGCAAAGGAAGGGACAAGGTTGTTCTTCTCTATTGTTGATCTGCATGCATTGACAGTGCCGCAAGATCCTTCTCAATTAAGGGAATGGAGGAAGCAGACCTTTGCAATATTGCTGGCAGTGGGCTTGGATCCTAAGCGCTCCACTATATTCTACCAGTCTGCTGTATGTCAGAGACTGCAGCGCCCCTGTATTTAGGCTTGCCAATGGATCCTGATATTTACTAGGTACCTGCTCATACCGAGCTGCACTGGATCTTAAGTACAGTGGCTTCGATGGGATATCTGTCTCGGATGACTCAGTGGAAGGTGAGCTTGCTCGGTCCCAGCGGATACCGCTGCAGAAATAAATTGTCTGAGACGTTCAAGAATTCTTGGGTTGACACCGATTAGAGCAAACTCCAGCTGCCTGAAGACACGAGCCTGGAGCATTCAGCGGCAAGATCAAAGTTGAGGCTTGGTCTATTCTCATATCCCGTGCTTCAGGCAGCGGACATCTTGGTTCACAGGTCTGGTATGAAATCATGATACTCGGGACTACCTGCTGAGAATGACTAGAGCTACGCATGTTCCCGTTGGGGAAGATCAGAGACAGCATCTCGAGTTTTCACGATATACCGCAAACAGTTTCAACCATCTGTATGGGCAAATTTTTCCAGCCCCAGAAGCTCTCATATGTAAGCTCCTTCTTGACTGGTGGTCTCTTCTTTGCCAGTAAGGCTTTGGGTCTTGCTGACTTTCGGGTTCTATCAGCTCCGGCGCGGCGAGTCATGTCATTAAAGGAACCAACGTCTAAGATGTCGAAGTCTCATACGGACGAGCGATCGAGAATCCTACTGACCGACTCTCCCGAAGTCATTCATCAGAAGATCAAGGTTGCTCTTACAGATTCAGAGCCGACGATTAGTTATGACCCAACACGTCGACCTGGTGTGTCGAATCTCATTGAGATTCTCAGCCATTTTGAGGGTAAAACGTGTGAGGAGCTCGTGTTGGAGTATAAATCCGCGAGCCTTCGGTCTCTGAAGGAGCATGTTGCGGACCGTATCTCGGATCACCTTGAAGAGATACGAGAAAGGTACTTTTCCTTGATCGGAGACAAAACTGGATATCTCGATCGTGCTGCGCAAGATGGTGCACTAGCTGCTCGTACTAACAGTGAAATCACCATTGAACGAGTCAGAGAAGCCACGGGCTTGTGAGGATGTTATGCGCACTGCTCTAGGTGCTCTTGGTCCTCGTGCACACTAGAGGTCAGTCATTTGGCCACCGAATAGAATTTCTGTACAATAGTCTGTAAATAGAATGTATCTCTGCTTCTACTTATCAATGACCTACCAAGGTCTGGGACCTTGCTTCCTCGGATGACCAAGGGTGTCCAAGAAGAGTATATCCTAGAATGATTTGGTAAGTTTTTTTTTTTTTGCGGACTGTACATGGCACAACAACCACTTTTCAACTAGTACACACTAGCTGAGTCTTCCATAGTACGTACGGGCTTGCCAAGTCAGAGTGAGGCAATAAAGCGCTTTCATATGTCAAACGCAGATTGTACTAAGTAGTACACAGTCGCATGAGACTGCATAACACTTAAAGGGATAGAGTGAGGACATTGTGGATCATTAGATGTCATGATTAGGTAGGTAGATATTATTAGTGAAACGAAAATTTGCTGCCTTCTCCTATCCATGAAGAGTCTGAATCTGTGGCTGTCTCTTGTTTATGGGCGCTCCGGGTCATCTTGGAATTATTGAACCTCGGAGCTGCATACTGTGGTAAGCTTAGGTCTGGATGTACAGAATGACAGAGTACCAAAGTATGTACTCCACGCAGCACACAGACCTCCCGATGCAACGGCAAGATACCTACTACCTGTCCCACATTGTATGATCATTGGCTCTTTGGATTACCTATTCTACACCTAGGGCGGTTCCTGAAACTATCCACGTCATCCTCAAGTTACACAGTGGGGCGCAGCTCCCTGGAAGACAACCTGTAACACTGGAAACTCAATGGTGCTACAGCACAGATGGTTTGAATCCTGCACCCTACAGTAAACCAGCACACGTCATGCCTTGCATCACAGCAATAACCGTCCATATTGGTTTTGTGAGCCAGTCAACGTTTGTTTGTATCTTGCATGGCTGATAATGTAAGCACTTTGCTATTCCATAAATAGATGGACTTGAGGAACTGGAACTTAGGTATGTACATACCCAAGCTTGCAGAAACTTGGTTTTCAATATATCACTGGGTGAAGAGCTGGCAGTGCACACTTCCAGTTATTCTTTTATCACAGTACATAAGTTACTCTGTATGGAAGTGCTGACTCATCATAAACAGCCTCGTCATCAAGCAACGCCACTATGAATCTAAATTCTACATCAGTATGAATATGCACATGCCTTGTTCTTGTTCTTGTTCCCGGAGTCTCCGGGTTTACAAAGAAGCTGGTGCTGACGGAGATTGCCGTCTATGGAAAGGCTTGTGACCTGATCTTGCCGTTCGCGGCGGTCTGCCTGAAGGAGTTCCACCCGTTTGTATTATTGATCTTGAGGCTCGAACTCGAAAGTCAGCAGTCATAATAATGATCACCGAGCCTTAGGAGAACTTACTTCGGGCCGACACGCACAATGGTGACGACGACCTATGGTGATGTATCCCCGTCCTGAGAGGAAAAGTGGGACCCAAGAAATCCAACCCCCGGCTGAGCCGAGCAAGGCCCAAGCTGTTTCGATGCGCCATGGAAAACGCATACGACATCCATGATCCAGATCATCGGCACATCAATGCAATAGCGCTCTCTGTGGCCCCAGTTATGTCTAAAGAGCCGCCTACGCGCTGGCTGATTTTCCGTCTCCTAGATTTCTTCTTGTCTCTTCACCGAACATTATCCTGAGCGCACCCGTCGTGTTACATTTCTGGGTATCCTTGCGCTTGCTTGTGACAGACTTCCAGGACAAGTCTATCGGCAAATACAGGTCAGCCTATCGCTAAAACAATGCGAGGCGTCTTGTTACTATCATTTCTTGTATCCCTCACTCTTCCCGGCGTTGGCGCCTTAACACTACACCAGAGAGATGCGCCAGCTGTAGTGGCCTTGGATATCAAGCGCAAGGATGTGCCAGATCCTGTGGGTAGAGACCGTCTGAGGCGAAAGCGGGATAAGACCGTTAGTCAAGCACTTGACAATGAGGCATGTCCTGATTCTGCTGAAAGTATTCGCAACGGTACATTCAGGAAGCTTATACGAATGACTAGCAAACCCTCTACTTTTCCAACGTCACGCTCGGAACACCCCCACAGAACTTGCGCCTGGTTCTCGACACCGGAAGTAGCGATCTATGGTGTAATGCGGCCAACTCGAGTCTTTGTGTATCGCGCGAAAATCCATGCAGCGTCTCCGGCACGTTTGATGCCAGCGCCTCATCGACCAACAATTTTGTCTCCTCTGAGTTCAACATTTCATACGCTGATGGATCAGGGGCCGCCGGCAATTACGTGACGGATACGCTGCGCATTGGAGGGGCTACGATCGATAATTTTCAGTTTGGGATCGGCTATCAATCCAGTTCTCCGGGTAAGTAAATATGTCCATACTCTATAACTCTTCGTATACATATTACAATAGCTAATAGCCTTCTTTCTTTCACAGAGGGTGTACTAGGAATCGGGTATCCAACCAACGAAGTACAAGTTAGCCGCGACGGCGAGAGCGCCTATGCGAATCTTCCCCAAGCCATGGTCAAGAAGGGGTTGATCAATTCAAATGCCTACAGTCTCTGGCTGAACGACCTGGAAGCAAACACCGGGCAAATTTTGTTCGGGGGCGTAAACACTGCTAAATACCATGGTGAATTGGAAACACTCCCCATTCAACCTGTGAATGGTCGCTACTCGGAATTTATCATCGCCCTTACCGGCATCTCCTTGAGCTCCGGGTCAAATTCACAGAGTGTCTCGTCGGGCGCTCTTCCAACCGCGGTCCTTCTGGACTCCGGAAGTACGTTAACATATCTCCCAGATCCCGTGGTTCAGAGCATTTTCAACAGCCTCCGCGTCACCTACGACGCTTCCAGTGGAGTGGGCTATGTACCCTGCAGTATGGCCAACCATGACATCAGCGTGACGTACACATTCACGTCGCCAAAGATTACCGTGAATATAGACGAACTTGTCTTGGACGCGGGAGATCTTCATTTCTCGGATGGTACACGCGCATGTGTTTTTGGTATTGTCCCTGCGGGCCAAAGCCTTGCGGTTTTTGGAGATACGTTCTTGCGCAGCGCATATGTTGTGTATGATCTGGCAAACAACGAGATTTCCCTCGCAAACACGAATTTCAACTCTACGACCGATAATATCCTGGAAATCGGAACAGGCAGTAACTCTGTTCCAAGCGCCACGCAAGTTTCGAACCCCGTTACTACTGTCCAAGTTGCTGGTGCTCCTGCTCGGATAGGAGGCCCAACAGGAACTGGCGTATTCACTGCAGGGGCGACCTCGACCTCAACAAGTAAAGGTGCAGCTGCTCTACCTACCAGCATGCCAAAACACCTGGTCTACGGTCTTGTGGGGGCTGGATATCTATTAGCTTTATAGAAATGTTCAAATGTCTGAATGAAAATCTCCTATGAGCCCCGGACTTTGTCGCAACTCTTTGCGGATACAGTCGGATTGATACCCGGATATCCTATGATCAGCGTACTTACTGTGACTGTTCTTCGGTGATGATATAGTCCTCTCCCATCTCGTGTATTACATCTCCAAGTAGATTTTTTTCGGCTTTACAGATATACTAAAATCGATCTTCATGATAGCCACATCGATTCCAATTTCTCTGTTTTTACAGACATTATTACCAATTCCTCAGATACTTGTATATGATTGTATTTGAAGTAGCTAGATCTGGGTGTTGCTTGTTTATTTATTGCATCTACCCCTTGCGTCTATCCTTTTAGCATATTCGCAACATGTGCAATAGAAAGCATTTTTTGCACATCCTGGCCATACAGTAAATAGGTACTTCATCAACTCATCATCAATCCAACAGCTAAACACTAGTTTAACCAGTAGATATATATGTATATATATAAAGAAAAGGGAAAAAAGGAAGAAATTAAAGTGGTGACAAGTAATAGGGTTTTATGCCTAATCAAGAACTCTTCCTTGGCAGGAAGATGCAGGACAGCACCTAAATCCCTGGATACATCTTACACATGATAGCCCTTCTAGTCTGGGTGTATGATTTTGTCCTATCTGATTTCAAGCATCAAAAAATTTCATGGACATGTTCTAAATCAACCCTATAACACCTTTGGCAGTTACCAAGATCTAATCTGAAGGGTAGTCAATGTCAGTACTCCAATGTGGAATAGGAGGCCAAAGAAGAAGTTCAAGGAATGACAATTTCTCTGATAATCTGCAGTTCAGTGTCTCAGCTACAGCGGCCCATAGTGAATACTGAAATCACCCGCATCCTCCTGCATTTGTTATTTGGCAACTTCCCTTATGCCTCGAATTCCCACATCTCTTCTAGTCCAAGCACATCAGCAAGATCCTCTTTTGCCGCTGCTACTGCGAGAATGCCGTTCTCTTGAATCTGCGCGGAATGAGCTTCGTTGGCTCCGTCAGCACGCCATTGAGACGATCAAACCACGCTGCGCCAGAGAAAATGCCCTACGGAAACAGACTCCAGAAGGCTGGAGAAGTCGGTTGAGGTCAATGTGCAGAGACCGCTCCAGGGGAAAACCACTTCAGTATATTCTTGGTGATCAGCCATTTGGAGATCTCGAGATACTATGCAGGAAGGGTGTATTGATCCCAAGGTCCGCCGCTTCTTTGAGGACGAGGGATTCCGACAGCTGACTCGTACATATACAGAACCGAGACGGAGTCTTACACGCTACAGACTGCGAAGTTGATATTGAGTAACCTTGTGCGGAATGACTCTCCGAAGCAGCCTCACTCCATCTCTCGAGTTAACCCACTGCGCATACTAGACCTTTGTACCGGAACAGGTTGCATAGCACTGCTGCTGCATGCCCTTCTTGCTCCCCATGTGGAAGAGCTGTTCATACTTGGTGTCGATATCAGCCCTGTAGCGGTGGAACTGGCAAAGAAGAATCTTCGTCACAATCTACAACATGGGTTACTTGCAAAACGTGCTTCTGCCGAAATACAATTTCGACAGGGCGATGTACTGGGCCATAGTGCGAGCATCCCTAGGCTTGAGGAGGTGTTGCAGGATTGTCCGCCATTGACCCCTATGGAAGGTTCCTCTCACCGGTCCGCTCAAGGCGCGTTTGAATGTGATGTCCTCATCTCCAACCCGCCATATATATCACCGGCTTCTTTTAAGAATGGCACAACCACGCGCAGCGTGAGAATATACGAGCCCGAGCTTGCCTTAGTGCCTCCCAGAGTACCACTGGCAATTAAATATCCTGGTTCCGAAATTAAGCGTGAAGATCTATTCTACCATCATATTCTCTCCTTTTCGTTCAAGCTTCGGCCCAGACTCACAGTTCTCGAGTGTGGTGATCACATGCAAGCTGAGCGGGTAGTAAATATGTGTCAAGGTATGGCAAGGAGAGACTGGAGGAATTGGGATCTAGAAGTTGAGATTTGGGATCATGGAGGTACAAAGTCAGATCATCATCTGGCTTTGGATCGCGGGCCACGAGCTGTTATACTCAAGATGCACTGTTGAGGGAGAGGTCTAGGCTTGCCGCGGGATGGGAAATTGGGATCCCAAGGGGGGTCTGGTCCCTCCTTTAGGATCTTAAGCTATAGATTAGTCCCTTCTATAGGATCCTATAATATCCTATTCTAGAATCTTAAGAAAAATAGGATTTTCTATAAGAATTTCTTATTTTATTATTTAGCTAAGTTTTTATTCTATTTTAGATTCCTATAAGATAGGATCTTAATTTTCTTAATATATATTTTAAGAAATCCTATCTGTCACAGATACCCTGTGGTTAGACAAGGCAGTGAGATACAGCAGAATAGTTAGCTCTTAGCTCCTGTACTTATACATGGACTTAGCACAACAAACTTTTAATCCATCTCTCATATCAATATGGTAGCATCTCTAGGTTTATCTAGAAATTATTTTTTATCTTAATATTATTGTTTCAATCATTATAGATTTAGCTAAAAGTCTAGTATCAGGTTCTTAAGCCTAGTTAGCATTCATAATCTTATTTATTAGGTCCAATAGCTTATTAAGAATAGCTTAATGTGTTGGTGTGAACAACTCAGTTATGTGGGCAGCAGTATACGAGGTGCATCTAACTATCAGTGATAACAGTGTGTAATGTCGCGGGCTACGCCCGTAGATTACTCGGCTTCGCCTTCGCCTCCGCTGATTGGTTCGATATGCTTGGTCACGTGACCATGATAGTTGATAGTCGCGTCTATCAGCGCGTAGGACCTCTTTCTTTCTCCTCCCAGCGAATCCTTTCTGTATGTATCTACTAGTTAGATAATAAAAGGCTTTGGCCCTCTACATGTTCTATGTTTATATCTATCTTAACTATTGAAGCCTATTATAGTACATAGTTATATATATATTAGTGGTAATATATAATTATAGGGCTATACCCTTAGCTTATTTATCTCTAGAAGGGTCTAGTATACCTTATATAATCTATATAGCTTAAATATTCTTACTTATATTATAGCTTTAATACTCCTATTTATACAAGCTCTAGCAGTTACTTAGTATGGCTAATATTATTAAGCTTTTTTAATATCTTTATATTATCTTCCACTAATATTATCTTCTACTAATATCTAATTACTTTTACTACTCACTAGTCCTATTAACCTACAGTGATTTAAAAATAGAGAGCTTAATCGGGGTTTTATTAATCTATTAGTAATTATCTATTTACTTAATATGTACTCTATAGTAATGATATTATACTTATTTAAATTATAAATATAGTAATAGGTAATATTAATATATTTAAACCTCTTATCTATCTATAGTTATTTAACTGATATAATAGATGCTTAATTATTACTATTAGATCTTAACTATATATTAATTCTTAGTAATATACTAAAAATAGCTAATATTAATTATATAATCTATTTGCTATATTTTATATACTAGCTTAATATAATATATTTAGCTTTAATTATTAATATTAGAATAATATATTATTCATAACGTAATCGGACAGCGAACCGGACAGGACAGCGAACCCACAACCCCCTTTTCACCCCTAAGAATATTCAACAATCAAACCACCAATATGCCACCA